>MDJU01000893.1:0-11099 GCA_001721665.1 Trichoderma pleuroti | reverse complement strand
TCTTAATAATATAAATTAGTTTTCTTTAAGTATTAATTTAAAGTTTAAAAACTTAGGGTTTTTTATATTATTAAAAAAAACCTATATATTTTTTTATTTTTAATTTTTTTTTATTTATTAAGTAATTAATATTAAGAGTTTTAAGTTTAATCTTAGGTATTTTTAAAAATTCTTAAATTAATTTTATATTATTAAAGTTTTTATTAAATTCCTAAGTATTATAAATTAAGTTATATTATTATAACCTAATACTCTTAAGTATAATTATAAAACTCTTTGGTAAGTAATACTTAATTTAACTTTCTCTAATTTAATTAATAAAATTAAAGTTATATATAATTACTATAATTATATATAACTTAAGTTATCCTTAGTTAATATAATTATAAATAATTTTATTAATATAGCTAGATATATAAGTTTTATTTTTTATGCTTATTTAAAATAGTTAAATAGCTAATTATAAATATAAAATAACGCTTAATTATATTATAAATATATTATCTACTAGTTATTATAAATAAACCCTCTTTATTTTTATTTAATTACCGCTAGTTTAGCCTGGCCTATCTGCTAACATAAACCTAGCATAAGGTTTATCCCTTAGGAAATCCCTTCTATATTAACCCTATAGGAGCTCAGCTTGTCACATAGCCCTAAAGAATATAAGGACTTTTAGAAATTAATAAAGGAAACTAGCTTATACAGACCCCCCCCCTAACCTACCTAAATAATAGAACCCTAGAATAACTAATAACCTATTTCCTTTATACTGTTTAATACATAGCGAACGCAGGGTCTGACACTAAGCGGCTTCTACCGTCCTAGTGCCTAAATGAGGACTTTGTAATTAGCTTTACATAGTGGACGTTAATAGTAAAATAAATAAATAAATAAGTGATATTGGACGAGCCCTAGAACTTCCAAGAATAGGATGACGGCCGACGAGCCGACGAGAGACCCGGCTTGGCAGGGGCCGGAAGCCAAAATAGCGGGGGATAACATCCAAGACGGAGATTTCGGCGCCAAAAGCTTGTCTCAGCCCCGGCCCAATGATCAGCAATTCAGACTATTGAGAACCAGCTTCTCACGGCCTGTTCGTCACTTGTGAGAAACTGCCGTCGTGTGTTAAACTTTCGGTAGTGCTGCATGTTTTGTTTCCACAGCCCCTGATTGGGCGGTGCCTGGACCTTGGGTTACGCCTAAACGGATCTCGGCACATGCCTGGCACTGAAGTCTGGGGTAATATTGTTTCATCTGCATCGTGTCAGGCCTCCACGGTTGTGCGGATCGAACTTACACCAACACCAGAGGATCTGGTCTACTGCACTGCGATGGACGGTGAGGCACAGCACTAGAAGCGAGTACTCAGCCCAGACGCCAATTTAATGGTCAGACTGGCTTGCAGTTGGCCTATCATAATGTTAATATTATTTCATAGTGTCATAGCCAGTATAGTGCCCTCAGGTGTGCACCGAAACTGCCGGTAGATCATTTCCTAGTGCAAACTAAGTAGATGTGTGAATGTGTCACATGTGAAAGAACTGCTGTCTAGCTCGCTTATGGCGTTCTCTGTCTAGCCACTGGCCTCTTCGATCGTTTATTGTTAATAAACAAGAGAAATTAATTTTATGTTTCAAAGCTCGGTTCCGAGGGGAGTAGTATGCGCTGTTACTAGAGCGGCTTTAGATCTGATAGGCTCGGCGTCATTTCTAGCCTACGCAGCAAAGGAATATAAGGTTCAATTTAGCATTCATCCTACAAGCTGCACAGCCCTGCTGCAGCCGATACCTCGGATAATGGAATACTTTTGGATTTGATATACGACTTGTAACAGTTCTTTTCATTGCTGTACCAGGTAGGCCCCACGGTGGCACTGAGCTTCATAACGTGCATTCTCCAAAGGACAATTGGAAGCTGGCCACCTGGGCGAGGAATGCCCACAGCAAACTAGAACACCCGGTATGAGCTGGAATCTGAAAGGAGGTACTGACCATTTGTCTGAAGCGCGACTGTACATCTTGGTATTGTCAACATAAATCCAACCGAGACCTCAAACTTTGTTTCGCCCCCGCGTTATGCAGCCGAGCCGTCTCGAATTAGAAATGGTTCATGGCCAAGTACTGAGATGTAGACAAGGCTAACAGGCCAGCATACTCAATTCAATCTTCTTATAACGAGTCATCGCCCAAAAAAAACCTTTATTGGTGAAGAGCTTGCTTGAAATTACTAGTGATGAGTTTATTCTGTAGCAGCATCTCAGAACAGCGTTCTTCAAACCTTCTGCGTTAGTGCTCTGCTTGCCAGCCTCTTTTCTCACCTTCTCAAACTTCAGTAGTTGAGCTAAACAGGCCACCATTGCCAAGTAGATACCACCAAGTATCCGGATGTTAAATTTACGGACTTGAGAAAACTCTCTGGCTATGTGGTCATTGAAGTATCAGTTCTATCATCCACTAGATATGCAGTATTTACTCCTACAACTAGCATAGACGGCCATAGATACATGCAGTACACAAGTTTGCGTCCTGACAAGCTCTCTATTGAGGCCCTGGCCTTTTTCGGGTCTGAAATTACCCAGAATGACTTCCCAGCATGAAAAGATGGGTTGTCGGATGCAATTGAACGGATAGTTAAGTACGTATAAGGTATACAAAGAGTCATGTCGCTGGAAAATAAGGCTCATGTTCTTAATGTAACTCTTGCATAGACTTCGCATAGAACTTACTGATGCTGTTTATAGTATATCATACATCAATCACATCACCCAGGTATCAAAATATGTTTGCCAACCCTGTATATGATTTGAAGCCTCTTCAAACAGCCATATAATGATAGCGAGCAAAATAAACGGTCTGCAAGATGACCAACACAATACATGCTGGTATAATGGCACCGACAAAGCCCATAAAGGTCTAAAACATCCACCATGCACGAACATCTCGATCATCGCTCCACAGCTGCAGCCAGGTCCGTGGCTGATGGGTGTCAAGATAGGTCTTCAGCTGTCGCAGGCGGGAACCAAAATAAGGAAAGGTCTGGAATGCCTCAAATTCTCCAAAATCTCGTTGCAATAGTGAAATGATCATAAACTTGATATCTTCTGGACAAGCGGTGAGTTCTAGAATTTGCTGCATGGGCGCTTGTGTTGTTTTATGCTGATCCCGTGAATGTATGTTGTGTATCGTTTTGGCTGGTTGTGAGATGTTGAAAGCAGCTTGTAGACTTGGAGGTAACGAACATCGAAAGAAATTATCTAGTAATCCCTTTGTGGGGTTTCGATATATGTCGAGATCAATATTCTCAGCAGCCATGTTTTCATATTCTCCATATTTCCGCGCTCTATAAAAATGAGGAGTCTCATGGCCAGCGAAGGTGACACGTCCATGCGATGAATTCTGGACCATGATGAGCCTGTTTAAGGTGTTCAGCTTTCTCTTTGAGAAAGGCCGGAATAACAGGGCATAGGTTAGTGATGACTCTTTGAATGTGGGTTCCACATAATCTCTCCCATCCCTATGACGAAATTATTAATTAAGACGATATTGACAAGATAAAGTATTGTAATAAATGCAATATAATGCAAAGGATTTAATGTAAAATATCCCACAACTCACCTAAAGAGATCGATGCAATTATAAAAGTATGTAGGGTGGGCGAATATCCGGATGGCATTTCGACCAGAGTATATCTTCAAGTGCTCATCCAGACAGTCGGTCCACTCTATCTCCAGATTTCCAAAGTCCTGCAAATACTGTATAGTGAAATACTCTGGTATGAATGTAGGACTAGCAGATTCCTGAAGCGTAAGCTGCTTGAAGTGATTGATGCCACGCGAATTTTGATCGTGTGTTATGACCATATCCAAGATTTTGTGAATTGGCTCTTCCAAATACCGAAAATAAAAGGTCTTGGAGAGTGGGGGACGAATCTCTCTGAACCGATGCGTAAAGTCCAAGGCCATGAGACAGTCAGTTAAGAGTTGCATATGTTCATGCTGCCGTTCAGGATCGTTAGATCTCGGCTGCTCGAGGACCCTGTGGGAGTAGCAGATCCGAAGAAGTTCTTGTAAACTCATTTGATTCAACCCGTCGGCCCAGCTTACCCGGTCCATAGTTCGCGCTACTTGAATCAAAACAGCTAAGATTCGAGAGGCCTTCATCCCTTCATTGTTGTCGTTACGATTTGTGGGAGTGTCGTCAGTCGTGCGACGACATTTATTTTGCATATTTTGCCGACTCTCAATCCGAATCAATATTAGTAGTAAGCGGGGTAAGCGTGAATACTCAAATGAAGCCCGTGTGGGTTCCTGGAGTCGAGGAAGCCTTTTCATTCGATATGCCTCAATCGCGAAGATAGACTCAATGAGAAAAGGGCGGCGCTTGCACAGATCGTCATAATTTAGCGTGAGGCCTTCATTCTCTCGCCACCCTAGGCAGTGATATAGATCCTGGAAACGTTCAAATGCTGACTGGTACGTCTTGTTTGTGGTCTCAATCTCCGTCGCAGTGCCTTCACGCCCCTTCCAAAACTCTGTACACAGCCAGGACACCAAAATATCAGCGCATGGCAAAACAATGGGAGATAGACAAGAATATTTGATACGGGCTACTTTACCTTCATATTTTGCGATACAAGCATCGTTTTCTTCGTCAATTGTTTTGAGAGAAAGAGTTTGAACCTCTGCCCACTTGGGGATGTTTTTCAGTTGCTCACCATGGAATTCTTCATCCAAGGCCTTGCCAACCAAATCTAGGGGGCCTCTTTGAAACCTTTGAGAGACAGATTGAGTTGAGTCATCAGATGACCGCCCTCGCGCCTCTACCAATCGCTGTAGAGTTTCTATGAGTTCTGGGAGAATCCTGGTAAGTTGCGGCGCTGATGCCTCAGTTTCCGTGTCTCGTGGAGCAGTATCCATGGCGGCTTTTTGTATAGTCTAAAATGTCGGTTTGAACGTTTAAATTGTTCTGTGTTGGAATCGTAGGAATGCTTTGAGACACCCGTCGACAGAGGCAGGATAGGTTCCTCACGTCATACTTCTCCATATTCTCAGATACCCTCCAACTTCCTCCGGTCACGGGATACAGGAACAAAAGTACCAATATTTTGGCCTATCGATCCTATTGATCCTATCACTCCTACACTACAACTCAAGTAGGAAGCTAATTCCATTTAAAATGCATGTTAGTACCAACACAACAGTGACCAACCCATGTCAACATCCAATCAAAAAGGGTTACACACATTAACAGCCAACAGCGCCAATTACTTGCATAGCAGCGGCTAATTGCCATATAATATACGATTGGACAAACAGAAATAAAAGATAACTCACATTGAAGGACCAGTACTGACACTTTCAGGTAGAGGGGCAAAGTCTAATTACATGTAGAGTTGTCTTTGGGAAACTACCCATATGAAGTTGGTTTAAGGTTACATGAGCTGAGCTCAATTCCTCTCATGTCCGCAAGCAGTGTATGCTGCAGGCTCCATCCTCAGTGATAGTCGTCACACTACGCTCGACTCGCTGGCGGTTATATTTTCGATTGGATAACTACCTAGATAAGCATACCTAGATTGTGTAACCCAACAAACATTACATAGGGCTTCCCAAAGTCTCATCCCGAAAACGGTAAACTATAACCGGGTATCGCCATCCAGGACTTGTCCATATCAGAAAGGAATAAACCCAAATGTAGCCAACGAGCTTCTGCCATCTAACCCCCAGAGTGACACGACTTGTTTGATACAAGGCCTGGACGGCATCCTCGAACATTACAGCAGCCGCTTGCATAACAAAGAACCTCACTACCCCGGACTCGACCTCTACACCGTCTGAGAGGATATGATACATACCAGAGATCCAAAATACCAGGAAGGTTCTACTGTAGCGTGCAAGAAGCGTCCCTCTGCTCAATCGAAACACGTCAAGTATGGCAAAGTCTGAGAATGAAGTAAGTTGCTTCCGCAGAAGTTGATGCCATGTTGTGCTAAATGCAAGCCAATGTCAGCATCTTGAAGCACAACATGTATAGAAGAAGAGGACTGGGTCAAGCCTACCCCCACCATGCCCGTATGCTGTGACAGCCTCTCAAAGAGCCATACATTGGAGGCCAGTCCCGAGGAGAAGAAAGCCTCAAAGTGACCGCGGTTACTGATATTAGGTCGTATGCCACGCTATGGTTTAGATATCCTCTGAGCCAGAACAGACAGGTTGCCCAGACGCGGATAAGCATTTCGTGAGAGGATACAGCCCCTATCCTCGAAAACAGGTATTGCTTCCCAAAGGCCAGGTCGACAGAAGGCGATAGCAGTGGCCAGGCAGGCCCCCAGGCCTTTAAGATGACGATTCGGACAGCTATCCCCAGACACCTTCGGGCTAAGAAGGCCGCCTTCTCTGGCACATATGAGGGGTCGCGGCGCCAAAAACAAGGGATACCTTTCACCTGTTGAGGTGTAGCGACACCACGGAAGTTCCATACCGTAGCCAGTCCCCACGAGAACCTTTGACCGATTCCCGGCTTGACACTGGCCGCCTCTCGCTGGATTTGCCCGCCATTCTGTTGAGCCTTGGCTTGAGGCACGTTGGGATATGTGATCCTCGAGATGCAGAGGACATCGACGATGTTACCAACCTGAATTATTGAAAAGGTGTTGAGCGAGATCTTAAGGGCCTCCACCTTGAGCAACTGTGTGTCGCGGTAAAAGAGAAAGTATAAGCCCAAAATAATGGCAGCGGCAAATTCCCGACATCTGGACGAGGCAGGCAGGAAGGCCACTGAAGACGCGGCCAAGAATTTGACGCCGGCCATGAGGCCGAGGAGCCATAGCTGTAGTGATGTGAGAGCCATGGTGAAGAAATGATGCAAAACACATAAATATCCAGTCCTTTGCAGCCACTTGAAGATATCTTGAGAGAAAAGACACGGGCGTTGCTGAAGCCCGGTCCTCAGCCAAGCCTTGCTGCCTCTGTGTCCAACGGAGCACGTTGCACCCTGTTACTCGTATTATCTCGCTGAAAGTGGATAAAACACATGGAACCCGGGCCCCTGGAAGGGGTCTTGACGGGAAACATTCTGCAGGTACAGAGTACGTGCTGGGTACTTGGTCGTCGACCAGCTCCTCCAACGGCGGTACTGGTAAGCACTGGGCAAAGTCTAGTCGAAGGAATCCCCACTTACATTAACACGAGCATGGTATTCTTGGTCAAGCTCGTTCCAGGCGAGTATGAGGTATCCGGCCAAATTGGCCCCGGTGGGTCGGGTACCAACAAAGGTGTTTTCAACAGGGGTCTTAAAGTACCTTTAAAACCGCATTTTCTGTAACTTTTTATTTACCTTTTATTTTTACTATTCTTTGATACTTTATTTATGAAGCTTTTTACTAAGATAAAGGGCTTTAGGAGACGAAATATAACTAGAGACTAATAGTAAGATATAAAGCTAATATATTAACTTAGCTATGTATAAAATATAATTAAGCTAAGTTTATAACTATTAGAAAACTAAGTCTAATTTACTATATTATATAATAAAACACGGATTAAGTATTCTAGTTAACTAAGTAAGCTAACTTAAAACTAAGTTAAAGAACTTAAGGTATTAATTATAGTAAGTAAAATAAATTAGTAAATATTATATAATTAAATAAAATAAGATTATAATTAAGTAGGGGTATAAAAGTATAATAAACCTTAGTTATAATAATATAGGTTAATTTACCTTTCTCTATTATTATATCTAAGTAATTAGCTTAATAAATTATTAATTAAGAAATAATCTTACTTTATTAAGGAAAAGTAGGTTATTTTAGCCTAAAACTACTGTTTTAAAATAAATATTTATTATATAAGTATATAAGTCTATATTTTAAGTATTTTATATAATATTATATAATAATTAAAAGTAGCTCTATTACTATAGTAAAAGTAAAGCTATTAATATAACTAGGGTAAATAATAGAGAAAAAATATATTAATAAACCTTTTTATATAAGGGGTTTTAAAATTTATATTATTAAATTTACTTTTTATTATAAGTGGGGTTTATTATATATTTTACTTTTACTTATCCCTTTTATTAAAAAAGTAATATATAAATATATATACTTTTATAAAACTAAGATTGATAATTTATATTATAACTATTAGTAGTAATGGGTTTAATTATAGCTGTAAATAATTTTAAAATAATATACTTCTTATTATAATTAAATAGCTAAGGGATGTAAAATAATTTTTTTCTATATAAAATACTAATAAAGTCTAATATTAGTTATTTAACTAAAGTCCTAACTACTAGCCACAAGGCCGCAGCTCTCGGTGGTACTAAATAATCAGGGATGAATACTAAATAAGCCGTCCCTATATATACAGGTTTAGGTTTCAGGGGTGACCCTAGAACAGCTTACCCATACACTCAATCTTTTTTTGTTATTGGCGCGGGGGTTATGAATTACCGTACAAGGAACGTAACATCAGACTCTTCGAAAAGTACTAGGTATTGTGCTAGTCAGCATCTTATCCCGTCGATTGTTACATTGACAGGTCCATCTAAACGCAACCATCAAGCAGGCAGGGGTAACGCTTAGTCTCACAAAATCCGGTCCCCATCCCGCGCTCGCATTAATCTTATTCTCCTGTTCTCATCTTACCCACTTACACCACGATTCACTGATCCAAACAACCAACAATCCTACCACGGCCCCAATGGACTTAGCCGCACCATCAATCCATCGCGTGGGAGCAGGGTTATTTGCAAAACCGTGTCGAGCTCCTTGCCAGGCTCCTTTAACTCCATCTGAAAGGCGCCAGCCAAGGCAGCCATGAGAAACAGCAGTTCGAAGCGCGCAAAGTCGCGGCCAATGCAGCTCCGTGGGCCGTGCAGAAAGGTCATGTTGGCGTAGTTGATGGCCGCACCACCCGAGTTGGTCATTCCGGGCGCCAGCCAGCGTTCGGGATTGAACTCATCAGCACCAGAACCCCAGAGGCGCGGGTCCCGGTTGATGGCCCGGATGGGAAGCGCCAGCGCCGTGTCGGCTGGCACGAAGACACCATCCACGGTCGTGTCACATACGGAGCGCCTCAGCGTTACCGGTACTGACGGGTGGAAACGTAACACCTCGTTGACAAAGGCATTGAGGTAGGGCAGGCGGTGTATCTTGTCTGCGATGGACTCAATCAACGATTCGTCCGGGCCAAAGATATCCTCGGAATTAAGGCTGCCCCGAATCTCTTCTCGAAGGCGCTTCTGTACGTCTGGATACTGGCACATGCTGTAGACGCCCCAGAGCATGGCCGCCGACGTAGACTCGTGGCCGGCTCCGATAAAGGTCATGGTCTCGTCCACCAGCGCCTCGTCGCTAAAGTTTCCGCTGCGCATGGCGACGGAAATGATGTTGAACGACTCGCCGCCTTGTTTCTCCTTGACCCTTTCGTTTTGTACCATCTGCGCTGCGATTCCGCGGACTGTTGCCATGGCTGCGTCGCGGATGCGATGTTCTGTGGGCTGCATCTTAAGACCTAATCGGAAGACGGATTCAAGGCCAAACGCACGCGCAACCCCCAGGAAGAGGTTCGGCCGCCGCGACATGGACGTGATACGCTTATACTCTTGGTGAACTCTGTTCCCGGGATCCCGAAGCGACCCGAAATCGAAGCCCATTCCCGCTATTCCAATGATGTCCAAAGTCGCACGAGTGGTCCAGTCGTGCATCTGGACAACTCCGTCGTTGGCTGCCTGAGCCCCTAGCTGCTTCTCAATCGCCGACACCATCTCTAGGCTCTTGGACCAGAAAATCGAATTCAGGCTCTGGATGTGGCGAAAGGCAAAAGCAGGCGCGAGGTTCTTGCGAAGGGCCTTGTGCTCGACCCCTTCAGCGGTGAAGAGGCCTTTGGCGAATAGGTAGCCCAAGTCAAACTTGATGTGATCCGGCTTCTCAAATTGATACGGCTTGCGAACTAGGACGTCGGCAAGTCCCTCGGGACCGAGAACAATGAGCATCTCCCTGGCGTGAGGCATGTAGCTGCGGAGGAGCCCGTCGTGTTTCTGATTTGTTGATTTCGCAAAGTCCACAAAAGCTGCCTCGATATCGCGTCGATTCATGAAACGCCCAATGAGGTTCATCTAGGCTAACTTGAGTATCTTGCCAATAGAAGTATTGCAACAAATGCCTCTTACCTGTGGTAGGTCCTTGAACGGAGTCAAGAACCACGGATAGAGCACGACTGTGTATATTACTCGGCATAGTACTATCAGCCCAAAGAGGGACATGGTCGTGGCGATTCGAGATCCATTGATCGTATACTCAGGGCATACCGCTACAAGTCCGATAGAAAAGACGGCAGATGCCGCTAGAAGGCTCATCATAGACGGCGCCATATTTGCTTGATGAAGATATCGCAAGCATAGGCGAATGTTGAAGAGCCAATGGCCACTCTATAGCGCGAGGACTGCATGAAGCGGCCACCTTGCGACCCCCAAGCTCATTGCGATCTCAGGCGTGCCCGCTTGAGTCTACTAGCTTCTCTCGCAGTGGTACGAGGATCCATGGATTGCTGGGGGTGGTGATGGAGCTGGACAGCCGTCAAGTAAGCTTACGTTAGCCTCAATCGGTGCGATTGAGGCTTTAGCCCTCCAGCTCTCGTCGACCAGGCTACACAGGATGGGGAAATTCAGGGCAACGGGAGGGCTTTAGAATGGCTACAGACTGAAAAAAGGATCCATGTACACAGGATCCCTGCTAGTTTTGATAAGAAAAGAAGTACGTGGTATATGCACAATGCGCGCTTCGCATAGTAGCTCCTTTGTGCCTTCCTGCTATCTAATGCATCATTAATTACAGCGCTATTTACAAAAGGAGGATAACTATTAGATAGCTATATATGGGGCCTTTGCAGCCGTTTTCTTTGTTTAATATAAGGCACTTTGATTCAACCTTCTTAAAGCTCAATTTGAGCTATCTGCGCAATGTAATATATTATTAACTTTTTATTACTTAAATTAAAAACTTATAATTTTTATACTTAAGTTATATATATAATAAAAACTTTTATATATTTATAAAAATAACTAAATTAAATTTTATATTTATTTTATTTT
>MDJU01000892.1:0-11112 GCA_001721665.1 Trichoderma pleuroti | reverse complement strand
GTAAATAAAAAATATAAAAACATTTTAAAAATTAATAAAAATATAAGCTTATATAGCCCCTCTTTTATAAAAATAAATATATAAAATAAATTAATATATCCCTTTTTTTTATTATATTAAAATATAGTAAATGCTTAATTTAAACTCAGCGGCTTTTACTATTTTAGTATTTAAATAAGGACTTATGTAATTAGATTACTTAGTAGATGTTAATAATAAAATAAATAAATAAACATCCCCATTAATGCGGCCGTCCCTACCTTCAGCTCTATGTATGCCATGGGCTTCCCTAAACATGCTCTCTGTCCTTTGCCCCAAACAAGAATGTGCTTGTGCATTGCATTAAGATGATCTTCAGAAGCGTCAAGCCATCTGCCGGGATCAAATCTCTCCGGGTTGGGATAAACAGTCGGATCTCTCTGAGTGGTATAAGCTTGGCAAGATGCAATGCCCTTTAATGAATGGTGAGCGGCTTATCCGTAAATGATCCATTGCTCAGAGGCTTACATTCTGAGGGATTACAATTCCATCCACTACTGCACCTCCTTCACTAGGTGCAAGTTGCTGTAAACTCGCCGGCGCCGCCGGATGAAGTCTTAATGTCTCGTGGATGATGGCGTCCAATACGCGTAGTTTCATAACATCCTTATACTCTGGAACCTCTCCAAGTGCTGCTTCGTCTAATTCAGTTTGCAACTGCCTTTGCCACTGCGAATGTTTAGCCAACTCGTAGAACATGTAGGTGAGCGTGTTGCTAGTAGTATCAGTTCCAGCAAAGATCAGATTCGTCATCTCATTGATGATCTCGTTATCGTCTAGTGGACCGTAGTCCTTGCTGCCGGCGATAAGCTTGGTGAGAAGATCGATGCGATCCCCGGAACGACCATGTCGCGCAATGTAGTCGTTGAACTTTTCAGTTCCATATTTCTGCATTTCGACTCAGTATTCATCTCAATATATCACTTTTACCCAATTATATATATACTGACATCATAGAATTCTGAAGCGATTCTCAAAAAATGTTGCAAAGGCTTGTGTGAAATAGCGAGGAGGAGTGGACGGATGGCGGAAAATTGCCACTCGATCAAGAGAGAGGGAAACACTTCATCTAGATCATACAAAATCTCGGGTGGTGCTTCATTATCAAGTCCACCAAAGCTTTGCCCGAAAACGACAGAACCTATTGCGTGTAAGCCATGGCCACTTTCATCCGAGAGTAGACACTAACCAACAACGTCGAGAGCGAATATCCGAAACCATTCCATCACATCAAGTGGCAGATTAGTTCTCTTAGACAAAACGCGTAGTAGCTTTTGAATTTGTTCTTTTACAAGTGGCTCCACTGTTGCAATTGATGCCGGTGCAAAGACATGAGTAATGCGCTTCTGCCTTGACCGATGCTCTGTCTTATCCAGGATAGTAAAGGAGCTCTGCCGGCCAAAAGCTTCGTATACAGGGCCTTTCATGAACTTATTTCCGGAGCCGTAAAGGTCCTTCATCGCTTTCCGACTAGAAAAGGATATTTCCCGAGGACCAATTCTAACAACACTGCCATACTTCTGATGGAGCTCGTGGATAGTTTTTGAGCGACTTCCTGATATGTCAATCCAGATAAGCCAGAAGCGCGACCACCTTGCCTTCATAGGTCCCGGAACATTTTTGAGCGGATCTCGTATCATTGACTGTCACTGTTAGTTGAAAACTCTTCGTTACTCCCATTCATATTGGTTCGCAGCTGACCGAGAAAAAGAAGAGAACCAAAGCGCTGGCAAGAATAGACACTATAATGCTTGGGTGCTCAACTGAAACCCTTTTAAGATTGTATGAATGATTCAGTAGGATAGAAGATATCACAGACAAGTTCATTTTGATTCAAATCATCCCAAATCTTGCAGTATATGGTAAGAAGATGCAAGAAAGAGCGCCATATAACTATTTCGTCGATTCCCTCAAAACTCCCAAATCCCTGTTAAACCCTATTATGTAGCTTCAGGGCGTTCAACTCAGAGCTTACAGTCAGTCTTACCCCAGATGTTCCGCCGTTGTCCGTGGGCCTCCGTATTTTTCCGCCGTGGACTGATGAGCAGGCAGTAGGGCTCCCGAAGGCAATACCGATGTCGATTGCCGTATCAATAATCGAATGACGATTTAGAGACGAATTCGACTACGAGAGCCGTGCTTGATGTCTCCGGAGATGGGAATAAAAGGAGAAAGGGTAGACTAATTTCACTAGTCTCACTACCTGAAGATCTAGAGAACGCAAGTCCCAGCTAACGCCACTATCCATTTAACGCTTCGGCCAGAACTCAACTGTATTACATCTTGTTATCATATTTTCTCATTACAAAATGCCTGTCAATGTTCCCTGGACTCGCCTCATCCGCTTTGAATCCGAGGAAGATGCCAACATTCACTATGGCGAGCCGATAATTTCCACTAGCCAATTAGACCTTGGACGATGGGAAACGTCGCAAACACTGAAGGCCAAGAAGATTACTGGGAATCCTCTTGATTCATCCTGTATCATCACCGAGATAGTACTGACAGTTCGGCGACTTCATGCGCCACTAGCAAGACAGGACATATCTGCCATTCGATGCATAGGCGGAAACTATCGCACTCATCGTAAGTCACTATATCCCAGGGAACAAACATGTCTACCTTACTCATTAATTTGAAGTGGATGAGCTCAGTATTCCGCCTCCAGCGTTCCCGTGCATGTTTCCCACGTTTCCAAACTCAATAGTTGGCCCTGGGGAAAACATAGAGATTCCAAAAATTGCACAAGATGATCAGGCGGATTACGAGGGTGAACTTGTCATTGTGATAGGAAAGGATGCAAAGAACGTTGTGGTAGAAGATGCATACGATTACGTTGCTGGCTATACAGTGGGCAACGACATGTCTGCTCGAAAATGGCAAGGCGATTTTACGAATAGCTGCATCCCGCCTCCTCAAGCCGGATTTTCGAAAGCATTTGACTCGTTTTGTCACATGGGTCCATGGATCACTGCAGCACATGTTTGTAATCCCATATCGTCATCGTAATCGAAGCTAATGAATCTCGTAGCTCGTGCCTAATCCTCAGGCTCTCAGTCTCCGTACATGGGTAAACGGAGAACTGCGACAGGATTCCAACACCTCTTACATGCTATTCAATGTCGCCCAAATTATTCAGTTCCTTAGTCAGGGCACAACGCTTTATGCAGGAGATGTGATCCTTACCGGAACACCGAGTGGTCCAGGCTTTACGATGCGACCACCGAAGTGGCTTCAGCACGGAGATAAGATTGAGATTAGAATTAGGAATCTCGGCACACTTGCAAACCAGGTCACGTACGCTTGATTGTTTTGTTTCTTTCTCTTCAATACCTACCTGAAACCGCTAGTATCCGATGAATGATATAGCTCTTGCTTTATCTTGTCACCAACAATATTGGCTTTTGACATTACTGTATGCACCGATTCATTAATACTTCAAATATTTGTCTCCGATCATCCTGTATTATTCATATATGGTACTTTGATTCTAACCCAGATGTAATCTAAGAGCTCAAAAACCCACTAATGAGTTCGTTAATTATGGCTGGCCGCGTCACATGTAAAAAGTGATCCGCGTCTGGAACTTCTACCAGCTTGGCTTGCTGGAGATTCTGTCGCAGGTACAAAGCTGTAGTAGCTGGGACCTCCTTTCCAAGAGATGACGAGATCAAAAGTGTTGGGGCCTTGACTCGAGGAACATACTGGCGATCATCATCATGAGCCATAATCTTGAAGAACCCGTTCAGGGTGTTAGTGCCAGCATCGTAAGACATGGTACGGAACCATGAAACAACCTTCGAGGCGTCTTCTGCCGTAAGATCTTGGAACACAACGGTCGGATCGAGAATGGCGTTAGTAACCTCTTCGATGCCTCGATCGCTTGCTGCAACAAAATGATTGTTCAGTTGCTCCTCGGTGAAGCCGTATGGATAATCAGTGTCGTTCCTCTTGAATTTGGGGCTAGCATTCAGGGTAACTAGCTTATTTACACGTTCGGCCTGCTGCGCAGCAAATCGCAGGGCAATGTGTCCAGCTGACGCGAATCCCACGAAGCTCGCTTTCCGAATCTTGAAATGATCCATTACGGCGAGAATGTCGTCACAGTAAAGCTGCGTTACATCCTTTACGTCGGCAGGAAGTTTAGAAGATGCACCATAGCCTCGTAGATCAACAAAAATGTTATGGTACTTGTCGGCGAACGTCTCATACTGCGCGGACCATGAGCGGCTGTCGAGCGGCAATCCGTGAATCCACACAATCGGCTCAGCGTTCGTTGGACCGGCTTGTCTAAATGCGAGTACTCCTCCGTTGGTATTAATTGTTTGAATGGGCGCGGGGAGATTGGTCCTGATTGGCTTTGAGTATGTAGATAGTTTTATGATGTCCTGCTTCTCTCCATAGCCTGATAGCCTTTTCTTGGAAGAAAAGTCAATGCCATCCAAACCTGGAACCACAATCTTGGTGAGGTCATCTCGAGCAATCCGAAGTTGTTTCGCAGCATAGTCGGTAACGCATCCAGAAAGAAGCTGTCGTGCATCCTCGACTACGACACGCATGCGCGTGTTCATGGCGAACCAATCATCTGGGCTTGAGATTTTGGGGAGCTCTGATACCGTCAATGTTGAAGCGTTAATCTCCGGTCGCATATTGTTTTCGAGGGCGTAAGCTGGATACTGTGCAAACATGGTTTCACCAAGATGCGTCATACCCGTCATGGCATTCCATAGTAAGCGGAATCCATGCTCATGAATACGCAATGAATCTGGTGTCGCCGGAGCTTGGATCTTGGGGACTGCCCCATGTGGTGCAATGTAGAGCCGTTCCATGGGAAGATCCAAGTCCGATGACTCAAGGAGGATTTGAGCAACGGAGGAGGTGCTAATTGTTACGCCAGAAGTTTCACGTCCCTGTTGACCAGTAATGATTACCATGGCTTTCTTCCAGTCAAAGTTATTGGACCTGAGCCACTTTCGAGAGCGGTAGGAAAGATCTAATCCAACGAGAAAGAACGTGGCAATCATGACGGCGTTGTAGGGTACTGTTGCCCCGAGTACATCACCAGTTGCTTCGATGTAGTTCTCGCGATAGAACTGGGCGTTCAGTTTCGACGAGTCTGCGAGAACCGTTTCGAGGAATCTTATAGTCAGGGTACAGGCGTAATCCACCATGGAAGCAATGGCGGCTTCACGACCTTGGAATGCTTCGACTTGGATGAATTCTTTCCAAAGGACTGTTGAATTGACCTTTTGCGATGCACGTGTTTTCTCAAGTAGATTTTGAGCCTGTTTTTGCCATACCGCATCAGGCGCTCCATTGCCGCGAATTTGTATAAGAGACGCAAGGGCTGGCCCAAGATGTGAAACTGCAGCCAACTCCTTGAAACCTCTGCTTCCGAGGCGAAAGTTGATGTATGATGGGTCAAGACCTTTTCCGGGAAAGAGAATCATATCAAAGCTAGTTGTCACTAGCAGCGGTAATGAATTTGTAGTTTCGGTCTCAGATTCAGTCAGCGTAGCACCAATGCCTGTCTTGGAGGATGTATACGCAGTGAAGAGCTCAAGGAACTCAGGAACTTGGAACGCAAGTCCTTTTGGGGCTTCTTCCTGCGCTTCTTGTGCGCTGGTGAACTTGTAAACTCGAGAGGCCGTCCTAAAACCTTGATCCTCTGCCAGACTCTCGGTGACAATGAGATAAATCTGATCATCCCTTACTACTGGAGTGGCATCTGTTCCTCCTAAAGTTGGAAATTTGGTTACTTCTTTGAGCTGACCATTTTCTAGGATAAAAATGGCCGACTGAAGGTCTGTGACTGGATTTTCTCTCGTTCCTGTGATAAAGTTCACAAGTACTAGATATGTTTGGCCTTGATCCTGAACCATGGCAAGTTCACGACCGCCAGGTCCTGTAGTTAGCTCCTGGTGAATATCAAAAGCCTTGCCATTCCATCGATAGAGAAGGCTATCCTCTGTCAACAGGGCAAAAGCAAGATAGGAATCGTTTCCATCTTGAAAGAAAGCAAATGCACGTCCATGTGTACCATCAAGAGTTTGAAAATGAACGAAAGAATTTCCGTCCCACCGCAGAATGATGGATGGCTCAACATGGTCGGCGTAAGCAAGGTAGTGTTCTTCGCCAATGGCAAAGTGAAGATAATTATAGCCCCATTTTGACGGAACTGTCTGGAATGTCTTGAACTTGTTACCATCCCACTCATAAATGATGGAGTCCGCTGGGATTTTAGGTATAAGGCCAGGGAGTTGAACCCCTTGGGCGAGACCTAAAAAGTGTCTTCCCTTGATACTAAAATATCTCCATTGCTTTGCTGCAAAGGTGGCGATGCGCTGGAACTCGACAAAAGAGGTTCCATTCCACTCAAAAATTATTGACTCGACATCCATGTTATATGGACCTTGACCGGAGCGCAGACTTGCGGTAGCTAGGAAACTCCGGCCACCAATAGTGAAAAACTCGGCATCTTCACCACCAGGGACCGGCAACGTTTGGAAAACCTGATATTCTCCACTGCCTTCGTGAAGTCTGTAGAGCAGCAGGGTAGTGTCACTGTTCCCAAGATTCATGCCAATGGCGCCATTAGGGATATCCTCCGCCAATTGAGGGATCGCCAAGTAATGACGACCTTGTATCTCAAAGGCGGCAATAGCGCGAGCGCCAGATGTGCCCAAAGTTTGGATGAGTTGAAGTTCAACTTTGGTCATGTTGGTTGATGAAAATTCGCTTGATGAAGCCAGTAAACAATCTCTTTCGAGAACAGATATGAATGCGCTGGTCTTTCCTAGTCAAAGAAGGGAAATACAGTTTTGAGTAGATTTGGATCTGTTTTGGTTGTTTTGTTATCGCAGGCGTACACATGGTAGCGAAGCATCCGGGAAGCATTACCCACCCTATTCCGCCCCAGGTCAGTGTGTAATCTTCTCAGGTCAGCGAAATTGGAGGTTTGGTAGCTGGGTACAACGGGACACAGCGGCCCTAGACGGCTAGCGGCGGAGGGAGACGGTCACAGACGGTCCATAACGGGAGACTCCAGTCTCAACTAGCCCGTATTTGGATGTGCATAATGTAATGGAATGCAAATACTTGTGTAGTTTTTTATAATACCATCAAATATATGTAGTGAAAATAGATTACAACGTCAGATGCTGCCTAGTATTTCACTAGTCCAGGTCCAAAGTTCATGAGCTACCTCTTCATTTACAGCCATCTTGTCCTTATTTACGTCGCCATTGCTCATTACTCCTACCGGCTTGTAGTATGCGCCGTTCACAAGGTCCGGTCGGTTTGCTCCTGCGGCTGTCCATAATTGATTGAGAACGCCCTCCTCTGGCGTAAGGATGGGAGTGCCCAGGATGAAGTTGGATACACGTAAAAAGGCCGAGTCTGCAAAAGAGAGGCTGTTTACCAAATCTGTTTTCACAACGCCAGGGTGAACTGAGACTGCCATTATCTTCGGAAATCGACGCCCAAGTTCCGCCGCATATACAAGATTCGCAAATTTGGATTGGCTATGGGAATTTTCTTGTCAGTACGACTATCTCAATATCTGAAATTCAAGCAGGAAAGTAAAGGTGTGATGTTACCCGTATCTTAACAGCCACATTGGCATTCCACCTTTTTCTGTTCGCACTTTATCATACAATATACCGCTGGGTGGATGTCCTTTCCACCCTTCTGATGTCAGACACACGACTCGCACGTCAGAGTCCGACATCTCCGCAGTTCGCGTGAGAACTGGTAAAAGTTCATGGATGATCATGGCATGGGCTAAATGGTTGATTGCAAAATGGATCTCAAAGCCATCTTTGCTTACTGCTGGAGGTGCTGCCATAACACCTGCATTGCACATGAGGATATCCAACCGGTCATGTGCAAATTGGTTGATGCTCGTCCGGACTGACTCAAGCGAACTGAAATCCATCTCTAGAAAAGTTAATCCTACGCCTGAATTCTCTGCCTTGATACCGTTCATGACATCGTCGGCCGCTTTTTGGTTACGACCAGTGAAATAAATGTGTTGAGGATCATGTTTTGCAAGAGCCTGAATGGACTGCTTCCCCAAGCCGGCAGTTCCTGAAGTAGTAGCTGTAAGAAATTGTTTCCCAGTTGTAAAACAGAGATAAGAGAATGTACTCAAGACATACCTCCAGTGACAAGGACAACTTTACCGCTGAGAGACGGAATGTCCTCTTCAGGATTAAAATTAGCAATTCCAGCAAGACGTGGCATGTTCAAGAATGAGAATTGAGTGTGATTAAATTGGATGTGCTAGATATTTGTTTTGTGCGAGATGGAAGAAGGAGCTCGCAATATGCTCGACAAGCATATTATATAGTCCTCTGAGATCGGGATTCTTCCAGGTGGTTTTGGATTACACAGCCTTGGCATTACCAAAACAAGTGTTAGCGCGTCACGGTATTGCATTAGCCTGGTATTGTTCATTGGCTACCCAATCACATACAGCCAACTATGACAGTGGGTCAATGTTTTATATTGAACTCTTGATAACTTAGTAGTCCGGCACCGGCGGACCAATCTCCGCCGTCTTCATTGCCTCCTTGTTTTCACATCTCTTTCAAAACTATTTATCAGCATAACGATCCTCCTGAATAAATTACTACAGACGCAAACAGTACTGTCAACGGCCTACGACAGCTTCAAGGTACAGTCCATTAGCAGGCTCAAATGTTCAAAAGTTTTGAGCACTCCTAGCTCCGTATAATAAAACTGACAAAAGTGATGTTAGATAGCTATGGACCGGGATGACTGGAGTGGAGTGATAGACCCAGTCGAAAGAACAAAGCGACAAAATCGTCTCCGACAGAGGGTAGCACGTAAGTATAGCAATACCCTTCAAATTGGAGCTACCTAGCGAATGAACAATATGGCGAGATCGCAGAGAATTTATATGAACCATGCTGCGCTGCTTAGTACATGAAACTGATTCATAGCCAGGGGACAAAAAAAAGGACTGCCGCCTATGCAAGCTTACGTCCAGCATTGATTCCTCTTGGAATGGTTTTCGGCATTCTGATGTCTGGAGCGTCACCGCCACACAAGCCTTTGCCTAGGAGCGAAGGTCTCAGAAGTTCCAACTATTTTCTATGTGGCTCACTCAACATAAATGCTCTTGAACCGTTTGAGCCAGTGACAGAAACCCGGAAAATAGAGACATACATGTTTATCCCTCCCCTCATGCTTTACACAACAGCAGCAACCTTTGGACAGGCAACGCCTCCTCTTATTTTTCCGCTCGGAGTAGACCATTGTTTACTTACCATGGTTCAATACAACGTTCAACGTGCTTCACTTTTCAATATGGCCGTTCTGTATCTTCTTGAACATCTTCCTTTTGAATGCGGGGGCACCATCAATCTTCCAAGCTTAGCCATAAATCCGCCTAGCTCCATACCACCTGAGCTTTTGCCCACTACTTTGCAGAAATCCATACCTCATGCTTACTGGATAGACATATTCCCATGTTGCATTATGCGAGATAATCTGATTCGCCTTTATGGGCAATATGATACTCATGACCTGCATCATGATCTGGCCAAGAGTTTATACGAAGGGTTTGCTGACGGAGAGCAGCGCGGCTGTATGGTTTGGGGCGAGCCATGGACAGTGAACGGCTGGGAAGTAAGTGAAGGATTTGTTAAGAAGTGGGGATTTTTACTCAAAGGCTGCTTAGGTCTTTTAGCATCAACGAACCGCTGGAGGGAGTCGCGAGGTGAAGATAAAATAGTGATAGACATATAAGAATAATTATTATAACCTAGCTTTTGAAGGTTATAATAATAGGCATTAGTAATAACATCTGGGTTAAGTCTAGGTAGGCTGAGCGCTAGGCCCTAGGATACTGCCAGGCTATTACACTAGTCCCCTAGTCCCCCTAGGTCCTTTGTTATATTTAATAAAGGGTTTGTAAACAAAGGGGAAGTGGAGGTAATATAATGAACCGGGGCCTATAGGTTAGTATAGGTTAGCTGTTTCTAAGGGATAAACCTTAGAATAGTTCTATAGTTTATGTTAGCGGAGCAGTTAAGTTAGTAAACAGGCAATTTTATTATTAACTATAAAATAAAGTATTTAGGTATTTAATCTAAATATTATTATATTAATAATAACTAGCTATATAAGTATTTTAATAAGTAATATAAAGTAAACTTATATATTTAGTTATATATTTTAAATTATAGTAGAAAGCTAGCTTTCTTAGCTTTTTATAATAAATTATTTAAAAAGCTAGCTTTCTTAGCTTTTTTATAAAATATATATAATATCCTTGATTAGTTTATTACTTCTTTATTAATTTAGTTTAGCTTACTCTATAGGCTTATTATTATAATTTTAAAATTTAAGTTATAATATAATATCCCCCTTTTATTATTTTTATCCTTAAGACCTAATATAATAGTATATAAATATTTACTTTATTTTATTAATAAGTATTATATTGTAATAAACTGGGTCTTATATACACTATAGGTTAGCTATTCCTAAGGGATAAACCTTAGAAAAGGTTCTATAGTTTATATTAACGGAGCAGTTAAGTTAATAAATAAGTAATTTTATTACTAGCTATAAAATAAGGTATTTAGGTATTTAATCTAAGTACTATTATATTAATTATAATAATAACTAGTTATTTAAGTATTTTAGTAAGTAATATAAAGTAAACTTATATACTTAGTTAACCTAGGCTAAATTATTAAAAAATTTAATAATTTTATCTTAAATTATTAAAATCTTTAATAATCTAATTTATAAATTATTAAATTATTAAATAATCTAATAATCTTTATTTAATTAGTTAACTAGTCTAATGTTTATTTATAATTATTTAACTTATAGGCCTATTATTATAACTATAAAAGCCAGGTTGTAATATTAATTATATTAAATAACCTTAGGTTTTAATACCTTAGGTTTTACTAAGGCTAAAGTATTAAAAAATAAATTTTTATTTATTTATTTATTAAAGAAAATATAATAATAGTAAATATTTAAGGTTTTTTTTAAATAATATTTTATAATATATTACTAAAGGTTATTATA
>MDJU01000891.1:0-11121 GCA_001721665.1 Trichoderma pleuroti | reverse complement strand
CTTGTTGGCCAAGACCAGGCAGCACCTCTTCGACAACGGGGGCTGCCGTGTCCAGGCTCGATATATAGCAAGATGGCTTCGAGGGAGTTTTGCTTGATTTTCCCTCGCCCATTTGCCATTGCAGCTGGGTACGGGGACAAATTTCATTAGATTGATGGCAAATTATGGAGATGAGGCGCGGTGGGGCGGCCTGCCCTTCAACCCACCCCACACCCCCTAGAGCTCCATTCCCAGGGGCCATTTGCGGCCTCTCTCCCCTGGCCGGCCCTGTATCCGGCCTGTGGTTGGTGCACGAGGAAGCTCTCGCGCAGGCAGGGGGTGCCGCTTGGTTTCGTCCCAGCAACAGGTTCTTCTTCCCTTTTCTCTCCTTCTTCCTCGCCTTTGCCTTCTCTCTCTTGTCTCTTGCTTTTGCTGTCGTCTCGTCGTCGTCCTGCTTCAATTCCTGCCACTCGTTATCAGGCCAAGCAATTTGCGCTATAGCTTTTTTTTTTATTCCAACCATTCTTCTTCCCACCCCATTCCAACTACAGTCTTCCAGGCCAACCAGTAGCCTTATTTTGACCACCATCTTTTGAGACATCTCTACCCCGTTGCCCAGGAACGTTTCCAGTTTTTCTCGTGTCAGGAAAAAAAAGATCGACTCTGCTACAGTAACAAGGTGTGTGAGCTCTCCTGGTTTCGCTTGTTTTTGTGGTGTGCGCGTTGCTTTGCTTTGCATTGCATTGCCTCGCTGCTGCTCCTCCAACCTCGGTTTCACCTGGCACTGGCACTGGCACTTGTCACTGGCACATTGCAAACTTTCCTTTTGCTCTTCTCCTTCCACGCACATTTGCTATTGCCGACTTGGCCTCGATTTGCGCCTCAAAGCTTGCTGCTGGTTCTCCGGTTGCGATTGCGCTCTTCTGCTCTTCGACAAGACGCTCCCCCCTTCTTTGGCCCAAACCGACGCCTTTCCTTCCCGGACTCGCCTGTTGCCATTACGAGTAGGAATATTTAGACACCTGGGCCATTGTTCGAGCCACCGAGAACTGGATTCCGTCAACATCTTTTTGTCTCGTCTCGTGCCTTTTGGACCGGTTGCATAGTTTACACGCCACAGTCAGATACCCCCTATTTGCGCCAGCTTCACGCCTCGAATCGCGACACTGCCATCTTCACATTTCAATTTTTTTTCTCATCATGTTGACGCGTTTTTGGTGCACGCCTTGCTGACTTTCGTCCTTTCCATTAGATCAGAATGCATTCCTCCAAGCTCTTCTCAGCCATCCTGGCTGCTGGTGCCGCCAGCGTCGTCTCTGGTAAGATCCTTTGCGGCTCTGTGCAATGAATGACTGAAAAAAAATGCTAACTCGACGGTAGCTGCCTCCAACGCCTGTTCCAAGGACATCAAGGTCACCACGCCTAACCCAGTCATCTCTTGCGACACCGTCGACGCCAACATCATCATCGATGAGTCCGTTGCTGGTGACCTTATTCTCAACGGCCCCAAGACCATCACTGGTGATCTCATCATCAACAATGCCACCCAGCTCATTTCCGTCCAGAGCATCACCATCACCTCCATTGGTGGCAACTTCGAGCTCAACGGCCTCGAGCTCCTGAGCTCTGTTAACATGCAGGCGCTCAAGACCTTGAACAAGTTGAACATGGTCAAGCTTCCCCAGCTTAACACTCTGGTCTTTGGCTCCTCTGGTATTACCAAGGCCAGCGACATCCAGGTTACCGACACCTTCCTCAGTGATCTTAGCGGTCTCAACATTAACAGTGTTGATTCCCTGACCATCACCAACAACAACAAGCTGACCGCCTTCAACTCTAACCTGGTCAACATCACCACTCTTCTCAGTGTTACCAGCAACGGAAACAACATGGAGATCAACATGACCAAGCTTCAGTCTGCTGCCGAGATTCAGCTTTCTAACGTCAAGAGCTTCGTCGTTCCTAGCCTGAAGACCATCACCCATTCCCTCAAGTTCGATACCAACCCTCAGCTCACCACTTTCAGCGCAAAGAACGTCACCTCCATCGGCGACAGTGTCACCTTCATCAACAACAACAAGCTCACCAACATCTCATTCCCCCTGTTGACGTCTGTTGGTGACTTGACTGTCCAGAACAACACTGCCCTGGATGCCGTTGAGGGTTTCCCCAAGCTGCAGACCGTTGCTGGTGGTGTCATCCTCCGCGGTAACTTTGACACGTGAGTAGCCAGCACATGTCGATTCCCACATATATGTATACACTTAATCGCTGACCGTTTCATCCTTTTATAGTGTTGAGCTTTCCAACCTCAAGGATGTCAAGGGTGGCTGCACCGTCTTCTCTACCACCGACATTTCTGAATTCTGCGGCTTCTTCGATGATGCCAAGAAGAGCAAGATCATTCAGGGTCAGGAGTCCTGCAAGAGCAACGTTAAGGCCGCCAATGAGGGAGGTAGCGACGGTGACTCCAACACTTCCAGCAGCGGCAGCACCAGCGGTAACGGCACTGACAGCTCTGTCGCTGCCCTCAACGTCAACAACGTCCTTTTGGGCGTCTCTGTCCTTGCTGGTATGGCCCAGCTGTGGTAAAAAAAAACTCGGAGGATGATGGGTCGGAATTTGGCGTCAATCTCTGTTCTCCCAGATGTTTTTCTGTTTTCTTTTAGCCAACACATTGTGGTTTCGTCAACCTCCCCCACGCCTTGGCTGTCAACTCATATGTGACCGCCCCTTTTGTGTGTGTCCGCGGCACTAACGCTAGAACTTAATAATGGAAATGTACTTCAAAATGTCGCCACGCTCCTTTTATCCTTTCGACGAGCATCGACATGATGCATGACGCACAAGCTGCATTGCCTGTGACAATTTGGCTATCACTGGCGAGCTCGGGACTTGAAAGGATTTTACGTGTGTACGGTTACTGGTGATATTCTATCACGATTTGCACCTCTCTTTAGACTTTCTTTACCGGTGTTGGTGTATGTTAGACTTAGGGTACTTTTTATACCACTTTTTGCCTTTTTGTTTTTTCAAATCAACCTTGCCTAATTACCCATGTGTGTCTACCTTGCTCCGTGCCTGTGAAAATGAAACAACTACCTAAGTCAAATAAGTGCCCTATTCTAAACCCTCATGCTGTTGCATCCACGTAGATGCCTTGTTCAAATCTCTCAGTGTCGTAAAACTTTGGGATGATGGTGTTGCCATTAAAAACACGCCCGTCCAATTCATTGACTGCCTGTTGCCATTGTGTTAGTCCGGGATCACTTGGGTCACTAGTGGGTTGTTCGTTTGAACATGTACATGACTTACTCGTAATGCGGACACTTGGTCCGTGAACTTGATAAACACTTGGCGAGTGTCTACGTCAATGTATAGTCTTTCGACTCGCCCATACTATACACCGCACATGATTAGCCATCGAATGCCTCTCTTGGCATGATATACCAGCAAGCCGTTGCTTTTTTTTTTCGTACCTTTTCGCCGCACTCTCCGCCGATTTCCTGGCCCAGGCCGTCGGCAATCTCGGCCTCGAGGTCGGGCATGTTCTCGAGCATGTTCTGGAGGACAATGACGTCGCTCATGACGCCGAACTTGCCCTTGTCCTCCTTGCGCTTGCCGCCGAGGATCTTGCCCTTGTTGGCGGGCTCGGCCCAGCCGCCGCCGTCTGCGTCGGCCTTTTTGCGCCTCTTTTCCACCTGGACGCGGAGCGGGTTGAGGATGCCCGATTCGTTTGCGCCGAGGGCGGTGCCCTTTGTCCAGCCGTATTTGGACATGAGGCGTTTCGCGAAGCCGGCTTGGCCGGGGCGGTTGGTTCGCGGCTGGTCGGCGTCGTCGGGGGCGTCGTCGTCGTCTTGGGCGCGGCTGAAGCTGGGCGGTGGTGAGTAGCCTTCGTCTTCGTCGCCGTCGGTGTTGGTTGGCGGAGTCTGGGTGTAGCGGACGGGAGCTTTGGATATTGTGGCGGATTCTGAGGGCGGAGGCGGTGGAGGAGGTGGTGATGATTCGGAAGGTTGAGGCGGAGGAGCTTGTTGCGTTGTCGAGAGGGCTAGACGACGGGCGTAGGCGTCGTCTGCTGTTTCGTCTTGCGGTGGAGCGGCTGGGGGCGATCTCGGAGGCGGCGCAAAGGAGTATGAAGCTGGCGGAGCAAACTGATCTGCGGTACGAGTTAATCGATTTCTCATAGCAACGGCGTGGGTGAGCTTACTTGAGGGTGCTGCACGGGTTCCCTCGTCTTCCGAGTCTGAGATGTCGCTCTCTTCCTGCCGCTTTCGGTGTCGGTATAGCAACCCTTTCCACTCTCGCACTTCCTCTACCTTTTCTTCGCTTTTGAGAAACTCGTCCACGTTTGTCGGCCTCGATGGATCGTACATCTCGTCCCAGTCTGTCTCGAACTGCTCCTGCCGCTTCTTCTTCTTCTTACGACCGCCGCGTTGGCGCTTCTCCCCAACGCCGTACATCCATTCATCTTCCTCCGTTGCCGCCCAATCAGCAAGAGTGCTCTGATGTGGTGTCGATTGCGCAGCTCCGGGGGCTGTGGTGGTAGTTGCCGAGGCTGGGGGTGGGTGCAGTCCTGGGGATCGCTTTGGGGAATGTCGGCTTGGCTTTGGGCTGTTTTACTTGCGGACGCCGTATGGGCTGGAATTGAAGCGCGGGATTGAGGGGCTTCTTCGCTGCTTGTTCATCTGCTGCAGGCGCGCCCTGCTTGTAGGTCACCGGCGCGGAGGAGATGGTAGCTGATGGTGAGGGATCGTTGGGATCGTGTAGATTGTCGTAGAGGGAGAGTCCTCGCGGCGGAGGAGCCGCCATGTTCCTGTGATAACAAAGGCTACTTGGCTATGACGATTTAC
This sequence comes from Trichoderma pleuroti, assembly GCA_001721665.1. NCBI lineage: Eukaryota > Fungi > Ascomycota > Sordariomycetes > Hypocreales > Hypocreaceae > Trichoderma > Trichoderma pleuroti. The sequence continues at coordinate 6,292 of MDJU01000891.1, read as the reverse complement.
TCTGAGACATGAGCTGAGAGGAATTGAATTAGTAAAAGAAGAAGAGAAAAGAGTAAGCTTCGAAACGCGATGGAGCTTGAAAATATTCACAAGAGTAATCGGCCGTACATTATTAGCGGTAGTAGGTTCAACAGTAGTCCATCTCTGGCGCGATCAATTGGTGGCTGAAAGCTACTGAGGTATGGCGCGGTCCGGCAAAACATCGGCGCGCCATCACTCCATCGCAGCTTCGGTGGTGGATTGCCAGCCTGAGCTGCAGATCACCCCTCCAACCAACCCCACCAAAATTTCCCCCATCCTTCCACCTCGATATATCAGGTCACTCTGCCTTGGACCATACATAGCATCTGGTGTGGCTTGGGGAGTACGTCGAGTCACGACATTTTCTTTTTTCTTCCCTTTTTTCCCTCATCATCCAACTCGACCCTAGACAGTTGCAGGCAGACTGTCCTTGAGCATCTCGTTGATCTACGCGTTTCTTTCCGCCACTCTCAATCCACGAACCCGATAGTCCGATTAACTAAACATCTCTAAAATGTCTGACCTCGCAAGTCGCATTACCAAGCCTGACGAAGCAGTCAAGGCCGAGAATCAGCCCGAAGCTGATGCTCCAGCCGCCGATGCTTCTGTCGCTGAGGCACAGACTGATGGTGCCATTGAGGAGCTTGGTGGCTCTGGCCTGCAGGAGCCCGAGTGGGATGTCGAGGTCTCCCTTAGCGATCTTCAGAATAACGAAGCAACACCTTTTCACTCTGCCACGCAATGGGAGGATATGGGCCTGTAAGTGTTTGATCGCTTTTGTATCAATCATGGATATTTGCTAACCGTGTCGCCAAAGCTCCGAGGACCTCCTAAAGGGCCTCCTGGCTCTCAAGTTTTTGAAGCCTTCCAAAGTTCAGGGAAAATCTCTTCCTCTGATGCTTAGCGATCCTCCGAGGAATATGATGGCCCAATCTCAATCAGGAACTGGAAAGACCGCAGCGTTTGTTACTGCCATTCTGTCGCGTGTCGATTTCAACAACCCTGATCAGCCGCAAGCCCTTGCCTTGGCCCCCAGCCGAGAGCTGGCTCGTCAGATTGAAGGTGTTATTGGTGCTATTGGTCGCTTCATCAAGCCTCTTAAAGTTGCCGCGGCCATTCCAGGCGCTTTGCCCCGTGACCAGCCAGTTCGATCTGCAGTCATTGTTGGAACACCCGGTACTGTCATGGATGTCATCCGACGAAGACAGTTGGATGTCTCTCAACTCAAGGTTCTCGTCTTGGATGAGGCCGACAATATGTTGGATCAGCAAGGAATGGGCGACCAGTGCTTGAGAGTGAAGAAGTAAGGCTGCTCTGGAACAAAATCACTTTGAAGGAATGAGAGATGGCTAACCTGTGGATATAGCATGCTGCCCAAGTCTATTCAAATCCTTCTGTTCTCAGCCACTTTCCCCGACAAAGTTGGCTCATATGCGATGAAGTTTGCACCAAACGCCCACTCACTGAAACTCCAGCGCAACGAACTTACGGTCAAGGGCATTTCACAAATGTTTATTGACTGCGCTGACGACAATATCAAGTACGACGTCCTTTGCAAGCTTTACGGTCTCATGACTATTGGCCAATCGGTCATCTTCGTCAAGGTATGTTGCTAACCGATCTTGGACTATAAACTCGGCGAAGCTTTGCTGACATACAAATAGACCCGTGAAAGCGCCAACGAGATCCAGAGACGCATGGTAGCTGATGGACACAAGGTTTCCGCTCTGCACGCTGCTTTCGATGGTAATGAAAGAGACGAGCTGTTGGCTAAGTTCCGACAAGGCGAGAACAAGGTTCTCATCACTACCAACGTCCTTGCCCGTGGTATTGACGTGTCGACCGTTTCCATGGTTATCAACTACGATATTCCGATGAAAGGCCGTGGCGATTCCGAGCCCGACGCTGAGACTTACCTCCACCGTATTGGCCGAACTGGACGTTTCGGTCGTGTCGGAGTCAGTATCAGCTTCGTCTATGACAAGAAGAGCTTCGATGCCCTCAGCAGCATTGCCAACACCTACGGCATCGACCTAGTCCGTCTCGATACTGATGACTGGGACGAGGCCGAGGAGCGAGTCAAGGAGGTCATCAAGAAGAACCGAGCTCAGGCTGCTTATGCCCCAAGTGCTACGGACAACGCGACCAAGGCACCCTAGAGATGTGACAACGACGCATGGATGTCTTACTAAATTGGCGGCAATCCTCTTTATTTCTTTTGTCTTTTACTTTGCTTGATGTCAACGCCGCAATTTCGCACTTGATGATGGATGGTATGATGATGGGGTTTATACAACTGGATCTGTAGAGTGTGGCACGACAAGATACCAAAATTTGCAGAGTTGTGCCATTGCAGGACGGCTGAAAAGGCTAAAAATTGATGAATATCCTTTTTTTTTTCCCGTGGCGTTTATGCCACATCGTGTCTTTGTCCCTATCCTGCTAACAGTGAAGCACATACGACAACGTGCCAAATTGTCTTTATCACGCATGAAGCTAGCCATCTCCATGTGAATCACTGCGACTGATGGAAACAGTGATTCCAATGTTTCACTCGGATTTGCATAGTTAATGCAGCCGGAAGTGGATTTGCACAAGTATGTATCTGGAGTTGCATAAAGGAATGCCGTAATCCGTACGCCCTGCTCCGTACCTTTGTAGCATTTGGATGGGGTCCGCGGTTCGTGGATCCACGTTGATTTTTCCAGCACATGACTCTACATGCGAGTAGCTCGACGGAGAGCTCGGTGGCGAGAATCCAGAGCCAGAAAAGAGCTCTTGTCTTGAGTTTTACGGCCTACGAGTGCTACACGTATACTTGTGTATAGCATCGTCATATGCGTGCTTTTCGTCTGCCCTCTCTCCCTTTACCTACAGTAGCTTACAACGGATCGGAAGAGGCTGGACACACCGGTGCAGGAATCGGAGCATTTCTCTGGTGGTTGGAGAGCATTTGCTGCCTTGCCGACCACCTCTTTTTTTCTGATCCTTCTCCTAAGTGGCTCACGTCATGCAGTGCTACAACACTAAGGCAGATGCATGTACGACGGATGTATGTCTGTAGAGAACTTACTCGTACGCAGCAAAACAAACACTCGGCGCAGATGGTGTACATGTGAAAGTAGCAAGAGGGGTTGATGGGAAGGCTGGTGCGTGCATGGCATGGGTCTGGGCTTACAAGAGGGCTGGACACTATTCTGCATGTAATTAAGTGGTTGGTATGTCAACGGAGATGTTACTCGTCCTCTGCATTCTGGTAGAGGTGTACGGAGCAGTGCAGTCAGTATCAAGCAAGCCCTCGGACCAGGTAAGCATAGACGATGGCTGGTGATGGGATGCTGTCTGTCACACATCATGGCGCTCTCGTATCGTATCGCCGACGAAGCAGAGCAGAGCGTGGGAGCTCATTGTCCCGCAAATTGAGCCATCATCCCCACCATTATGTCACTGTGCTGCACCGCCAAGACAGTGAACAAGGCAAGGAAACGCACGGCAACCGAAAGAGAGAGGGAATCAGAAATCAGAAGGGAAAAAAAAATTTACGCGGTGAAGCATCTCACGTGTGGTTCCGGAGCTGCTTTGAGGATTGGCGCTCCCAAGTGCTTCCTCCCCACTCTTTCAACTACCACCACACACCGCCTGCTGGAGAGCACTAGCCTTCGCATTTTCCGTTATTAGCACGCCTTGCATGATAGCGCAACTTGAGCTTGAGACACGACAGGACAGGGAAAACAAAGAGAGTGCAAGACAAGAAACGCCCAAAGGTTCCTTTCCTAGCACGCGCCCGGTGGCAAAAACAAAACCGGGCTTGGCGACTGTGCTTGCACGACAGTCGGGTGATATTTCTTCGCAGCAGCAGCTGCCGCACCCTGGCCTGGCCAGAGCTTGAGAATTTTCTCTCCCACGGAACCACCCCCTGTCAAGTGTCGGCTGTGGCTCCATCGCCGTAGCACCGGTTAGCCAAAAAGAACCAGCCTCTCCGAGACGGGCATACGAGTTGGTAGCTTGTGGGTGGCTTGACGGTTAGTACGTGGTGTGAATTCTCTTGTTTTTTTTTTCATTTCCATCTTGTTCGAGAAAAAGAAGGGGGCCTTCTGCAAGTCATGCTGCTCAAGCAAGTCATTTACCGTCCTCGCCAAAGAAACCAAAGAAACGACGACCTGCTCGATCAATCAAGGCATCGGCCTCCCAGATAATTAACGCAATTGCCCAATGCCGATAGATTCCGGGGTTGAGCTGCATGACAACGACCGCGGGGGCATCCAGAGGCGAGCCACGTAGCACGCCTCGAGAGGGAAACCAGTCACAACATGCATATCCCTCCAGCCTTCGCGGACGCATCCTCGCACGCTAGGTCCTGCACGGTGGGCGGTCTTTGATATCGCTCAGAAGCTGGAGCCACTCGGCCCACTGCTAGCCAGCTCATCTGGCCGCCTTTGCTCATGATTGCTGCGTGTCTGCGTGTCTGATTTGCCCGCCGCGGCTCCATCCCACTTTTCGTTGGTTGATCATGCATGTTCCATTTTCGTTGCGTCGGGCAGCTATCCTGTCAGCCCGTGCGAATTCAAGTCATGTCTCAACCCGCAAATGCGGCCGGGCTGGCGACGAGGCCACCCGCCGAGCCCAATCGTAGAGCGGCGTGGCGGGCGGAAAACGACTTCCCTCTGCCAATTGGGCTCGCATGATTGCTATTCAGCCGTCGTGTGGGTATGGATCTCTGTTGCAAGGGGGGCTCTGGACCGGAATTTGTGCTCTCTTGGCCTGCTGGGCTCCGCATCGTCAATCTTCCCTGGTTCGCCTGTGGACGGCCATGGGTGTTTTTTTGACATGGGACGTGCTTTTTTGGATGGGCCCATGCAGCTCGAGGAGACAAGGCTCCAAGTGGTGTCATCTCAAGGCCTTTACTGACTTCCCACCTGTTCGCAGGTTTTAGAGAGGAAAAAAAAAAAACCTCCTGCATCGTACATACCAAACTACACTCTGAATCCCGTCATCATCCGTACCAATAGGCTGCTACATTCGCCTTGAAGCAGCCACAGACAGCCGTGTCCTGAAGCGCCAAGGCCCAAGAGACCGGCCGTTTTCCTTATTGGCGCCCTTCACCTGCATCTGTCGGATAACCTGATTACAGTGCAGCTTGTATGGAGGTCGATAAAGCAGCCGTGCCCCAACTCGCTCAGTCCGAGGTCTCTGAGGTCGACAGGGCAAAGGAAGTATGAGCACCGCCCAAGAAGTCGAGTACTGTCCCGTCAGGACTAACCTAGACTTGTCCAATGTACAGTTCTCCGATTTTTCCAATGTCCAGTACTTCGAAAAGAATGACTCCGAGGTCGGGTCCAAGGTGTCATTAGACAACAAAGGTAATTGGCGACATTCACCCAGAGCGCATTTCTTCCAACATCGTCTAATGCTAATTTTGCCAGCAGAAAATGATGCCCCTCAAGATTCGGCCGCGGCTGAAGAGCAGCCTGAAGAGGCCGAGGTAGACGGCGAGGCTGCGGCAGAGCCGACTTCTTCCAAGAACAAGAAGAAAAAGAAGAAGAAGAAGAACAAGAGCGAAAGCCAGATAACGTCGCCTATAGAGTCCTCCGAAAGCTTTGCAGCCGAAGTCAAGGCTGAGGGGGAAACCGCCGAGACGGCAGAGCAAGACACAACAGTCACCCCTCCCCCGGAGGAGTCGAGCCAGGTAGTCGAAGACGAGGCTAAGAAAGACAAGAAGAAGAAAAAGAAGAAGAAGAAGAGCAGCCCCAAGAATTCGGAGACAGATGTGGCCGATGACAGCGCTCTTGATCCCGCCCAGCCTCCGTCACCCCCAGCCACGGACGAGGGAAGAGGTGAGGATGAGGCTACTCCGGCTGTAGAGGAAAAGACCGAAGCTGCAGCTGCGGAGCCTGAGCCTGCTGTCGAATCCGCAAAGGAAGAGAACACAGCCAAGCCCGAGCATTCGGATGAGGCCGTCCCTGTTTCCGAAGAAGTCAAGGCCGAAGCGGAATCCGAAGCTCACCACGAGGATGCCAAGGTCGCTGAGGAAGAGGCTAAGACTACGGAAGATTCAGTTGCTGTTTCTGCAGAGCCCGAGCACGAGCACGAGCACGAGCACGAGCACAAGGAGGAACATGAGCATGTTCCCCAGGAAACCGAGCCTGCCAAGGAGCCAGAGGCTGTGCCTGCTGCTCACGAGTATGCTCATGTTGAAGAGTCTCACGAGCCGGCGGAAGCACACGATGAGAAGCCAGCCGAGGAGCCTACTCGCACAGAAGATACCCAGGCA
>MDJU01000890.1:0-11169 GCA_001721665.1 Trichoderma pleuroti | reverse complement strand
CCGTGGCTCCGCCTGCTTCGCTCGTCAGGGGACCCCTGCCCCCCATAATCTCACCTCTTGGGAACCTGACTCTAATCCACGCCAATCTCTGCTTGCAGCTCGAAAAGCCGTTTGGGCATGCCATGCTCTTGGGGGCCCACGACGATGTGCCTTGTTTGTTTTGCGGAGAAGCATCTCCATCTCCACGGCGGCAAAAAAAGAATATGAACCGCTCCAATTGTCCAGGTAGGCTGAAGGCGAGCATGAATATGACATGTAACCCAAGCGAATCGTCGGCTGCTCTGCTGCTAACCCGCTCGTTTGCCAGGTTTCTTCCCCCCTGCCGCTCCCCTATGGGCCGTCTTTTTAGCCGCTGCTCCGCTTCTCTTCGCAAGGCATGGCAATACTAATACTAGCTCTGCCTGGGGAACCTCTTTTGGCTTTTTCGAGGAAAAGCTCAGTTCGGCTCAGCGACATTGGTGGCGAATGGCCTCTTTCAATTTCCCTCTGGTTTTATAAGATAAGCAAGAGGCCCGACAAGCACGGGTTTTAGCACTGGGTTGGTCTACCGTTTTTGACTCTGTTTTGCGGTATGTCATCTTACAAGCCCTTTTTTTTTCAACGGCCCCCTTGTCCCCCAGCGAAGAAAAAAAAAACTCCGTCATCATGCTCGTTGCTCTGTACAGATACGGTGCTGTAAGTCTGCAAGGGTGGGGAGGGATACATACAGACAAAACGCCACGAAAAAAACACCAAAAGAAGCGAGCCAATTCCCTCCTCCTCCTCCCCCCTTCTCCCCGTTTCCCGCTCCCGTTCCCGTTCCCCGTTTCGAAAAAAAGAGAGAGCCCCGAGGGAAACTGAGGGGAAAGGAAACAAAACCGACAAGCCCAGACGAGAGAGAGAGAAAAAGAGACGAATGACCTACTGACCCCATTTCTCTCCCAGGCCCAGACAGGCAAAACGGTTCCCTCCCCTCCCCCTGCCTGTTCACGTGTGACTTCGGAATGGCCCGCTCAGAGAGAATCACCTCCCTCCTTTCCACTAGCAGTACGACGGCGTGGGAACAAATTGCGCCCAAATTACCCCAACATTCGAACATGTTTTCCCCCCCGGGCCTCCTTCGGCGTCTAGGAACCGAGCCCGATATTGAAGAATGATGAATACCTACAAGGCAAGGGCCGAAAGAGAAAAAAAAAGAGGGGAGAGAGAGAGAGGGCGGCAAAGCCAGACCGAAAAAAAAGACGGCGTCACGTCAGACATTTCGCTTCGTTTTCTTCTTCTTCTCTAAAACAAAACACTAAGAGGGGGAAAAAACACGCTGCCTTTTGTCTGGTTTCCCGCTTGGCGTCTCTCTCTCTCTCTCTCTCTCTCTCTCTCTCTCTCTCTTCTTTTTAACAGGGCCAAGGGGGGAATGACGAAATTGAAGACAAAAAAACAAAGAAGCGAGCTAAGGAAGGGGGCGAGCCAAGCGGGCGCATCAAGATCGATAAAGTGAGTTTTTTTTTTTCTTTCTTCCTTTTTCCTTGCAAGGATTGTTACGATGGCCCCCCCCCCTGTCTAGATGGACCGGATCGTCCATTGTAAAAAACAAATTCGAATGCGATAAAAACGACAACAGACGACGTGAATTCAAGAGGTAGGCAGGCCAATTGTAATTGTTTTCGAGTCGCGCACCTCAAAACTGTAGACATGCCTCTCTCTCTTTTCCTTCACCTCAGTTCAGCGAGCACGCAATCGAGTTGGCCAATTCTACTTTTGCTTCCTCGCAATTCGTCTTATCATCATGTCATGTCATTCCAAATGTCCTCAGCATCAGTGACATGCTCATACACGACACCGTCCCTTTTAGTGGCCCCCATAGTAGATAGATGGAAAGGGGGAATCAATGTTTTAGACTACATCTGCTACATGTACGATAACGGCACTACTGTCTCCGCCGCTGTCAGCTAAAACGTTACATGGACCGCAAAGGGCCAGCATTGCGACCAAAAAAAACAGGGTATCCAGAGTTTTAGATGGCTTGGTCCTACAAACTACCACTATTTCACCCGAAAATGAAGTCATAATCATACGGGTACACCTTGATGTAGCCCCCCCCTATCTCCTTGCCAAAGGAGCTCGCATTCCAAATACAAGCACAACCACAGAGTATGTATGTAAGCATTACACTTTTTGGTGAATTCATGCAGAACGAGAGAGGAATAACCTCCCAATTCCTCTACTCCAACCCAGACGGCAACCACGCATTGAGCGTCGTCAGAGACTCGGTAAGTGAGTCAAAGGAGCTCAAATCCGGGTTCTCAGCCCCTACCCCATCTCCCCGACCATTATTAAACAAAAACATTTGGTTTGTAGGTCCTGCCTGCTGTCTCATATCCCAGCTTCCAAAGCTTTGGTGCAGCCGCGCCGAGTCACTCAACAGCCACTCGCGGCTGTCCATGCCTAGGTTTTGCGTCTGGGTTTGCGGTTGGTGATGGCCCATGTCTGACGAGATGTGGCTCTGGGCTGCCGGTGACTGCGAGTTCAACGGGATCCCTAGTTGCTGCGACCATCCCAGGATATCTTGCAAATCCATTTGCGTGGGCTCCATGGCCATGCCTCGCTGATCCGGAAGAGGGTTATTGTTCCCCAGGGACATGGGCGAGTCCATGGTCAGCCGCTCCTCGATAGACGTCTGTATTGCCGGCTGAGCGATGGGCTCTGACGTTGGGTGCCTCGCAAGCCCATACTCGAGCCTGGGAGCTTGAACTGCCCCTTCCTCCGAGGTCCCCGGCGAAATAGGAGCCAAGCTGCTCGACCCGGGAGAGGGAACTTCGGACGTGCTGTAGTATTCAAATCTCTCATCCGTCCGTTTGAGGATCATGTGGGCATCCTCCGGCAGTTCACACTTCCATTTTCTTGCCAAGACGCTGAGGATGCTTAGCGTCCGTCTCGCGCAGAGCCAATCCTCGGCAATCTCTTCCAGATGCCTTAGGCCATGGGTCAAATCCCGCTTCGCCGTCTTTTCCGGCAGATTGAGCAGATGGATCGTGCATGCGCTGTGTATCATGTAAACGGCAATGTTGCATATCTGTCGGAGGTTCCACGACTTTTTATATAGCCTCATCAGCTTTGAAATCGCACCGGCATTGGCAGTGCATATTCGCCTTGGTGATATATGTGACGGCAGAGGGGATGAGGCTGGGGCGTATTTTAGAAAAGGTCGGAAGAGATGAATGTATTGCAGGTGGAAGAATGAGCTAGTGAAGAATCAAAGTCAGCCATTTCCATCTTCTCTTGCCGGGTTTTACTTGTAAATCGACGGGCAAAACTTACAGCATCAATATCACGTTTGGCAGCAAGCCTTCTTTTGGCTCAAACTCCTTGGGCAGGTTCTGCCGCCATCCCTCAAGCCGTTGGTGGAGCTCGCTGAGCTTCTTGAGCTCGAGAGATTTGCTGCTGGCCCTCTTGATGTGGCTTGGGTGGTAGAAGAAGACGAGTATGTCGCTGCTGATTTCACATAGCTTGGACAAATGGAGAGCAACCGCTCGTGTCCTCGAGGGCTGGGCAAGAGAGTCGTCGAAGCCTTTGTCTGTGAAGGGCGACCACAGCGCCGCATCTTCGTCAGGGAAGACGTCGATTTTGGACACGGTAAAGGAATTCCTCGGGAGCTGTGGCAGCCGGCCCAGGTAGTTGGACCAGGTCTTGTCGAACAGGAAACACCCCCAGAAGGTGATGCGCCGGGCATCTATTTCCTCCTCCGACAGGTGCTCCTTATCCAGGCCCTCTACTTCGAGGTTGAGGCCAATGTCGAGAGCCATGCGGAAGCTCATGCCGCTGTAGACCCAGCCCTTGGCCTCTCTTGCACAGCCCGCTTCCCTCACAGACATGAGCGCCAGAGCTTGCACCGTCACAAGCCGCGGCTTCTCATATTCGTCATTGTCGACAATGAGTCGCTTGGCCTCGGCAAAGAAATGGTCTCCTTTGGTCCTGCTGTCGCCGGGGATGCCAAAAGCGCCTGGGATGTCGGTGAAGTGGCAGCCGAGCGCCAACATTGCGTTTACCAATAGCGAGGAACAGTATATCGTGCCCTGCGCCAAGCCCGCCTTGCCCCTCATGAAGTCGCGCCAGAATAGCTTGCGCGAGAGCGTGGTGAAGTATGGGTAGTGATAATTAAAGTACATGTTCATAAGGTGCATGATGAGGCGCGGATCGGTAGTCACTCGGGTCCATGACGTGATGGGGTTTTCGCAAATGCCGGGCTCGGACGGTGAACCGTAATCGATGCCATCGTGGTGAGGGTCTCCTAGATAGATGAGATGAGAGGTGCCGCCAATGAAGCGCACTGAGCCATTTTCGAGCCGCAGCTCTCCCATCTTGCCAGCGAGCTCCTGTTCTCCCGACACGGGCAGGAAAGCCATGGCCGCTTCGTCTGCATTGCCGTCAAAGACTTCATCCCTGAGCTCCGCTTCACTCGCTTTCAAGAGCTCCTGGGCTACCGAATCGAGATTGTCGCATGTTCGAATCTTGTTTACGATTTCTGGCACTTCATCTTCGGCGGCATTCAAAATGGCCTCGACAATGATTTGCAGCGTCGAGCTTTGGGCTTTCATGCTGTCAACGTTTTCTCGATACACTCCCTTGCGGCGGTGGTCCGAGTTGGGGTTGTAGATGCACTCGGTGCCGTAGACACTGGAGCAAGCGGCGCAGGCGGGCGTCTGGCCATCGCATTTCGACTTGCGGCGCCTACAAGCGACGCAGGCGGTGCTGATGCATCTTCGCTTCTGGTTGGTCGGGTCGGTTCCTCGACGAGACTTTTTCTTGGCCTGGCCGGCGGGCGTCGAGCCGGCAGAGGAAGAGGCGGCAGTCAGGTCCATGCCCTCCATGGCGGGCGAGGGGCGAGAGAGAGATTACGGCTATGGCTGAAGAGTCGAGATGCGAATTAGGTTGGGCAAGGTGCAGTCGTCAAACCGAGTGCTAGCATTGAGTGTGCCGGCGCGCGGCGTCACATCGACTCTGGGATGAGTCTGCAGGGATGAAATGCAGGGCGGAATGGCTCCGGGACGAGTGTCTTGGATAAATCGCCCGTGGCTGGTGATTCAGCCGGAGGATGTCGTGATGAGGAGTCGCCCAGCCTTTCAAGTCTCTGGGCAAAGGTCTGGTCGACGGCCCTCTAGTGATTTGTCATGATACGCCCTGCAGCTGCGATGTTGAATCAATCCAGCAGTCGGTTGCTGGTCTCGGCGCTTCCGGAGGTCGGAAGGCTGTCCACAGATCAGACGAATGCGGGGGACTCCCGATCAGATTGACTCTGCGCAACGGGTGAGATGACGGCACAGCGCGGGGGAGCTTCTTATGCGAGTATGCAATGGCGAAACGAAAATCGCGCTCAGTTTGAGGGTGTGGTTATGGGTGAAGGGAAGAGGAGGAAACGGCCGGCAAGGGTGTGATGACGAGAGTTGAGTTTGAGGTTCCGGGAGCGTGACTGGACTGACGACATGCGCCTCGAGATTGAACGGCTTCCATTGATCCATACGGGTCTCGGCCGCCGCAGTGCCCTTGAGCCTTGCAGCCTCACATTGGAGAGCCAATCCCGCATCTGCCATTGGTGCTTGTCAGGACCGAGACTCTCTAGTGGCGAGTTCCGCTCGGAGTCAAGGCCGCTGAGGGATCGGCAAGGGTTCAAGCTAGAGCGGCTGCTTTGAGGCTCGCCCTCTTTTGCCTGATTTGGACCCTCAACTGTCTGCAGGTCTCGTGGGATGGCAAAAACACTCAATCGTACTTTGTATTGTTCAAGCTACCAACTTGCCTCTGGTGCCAGGCGATGCAGCGTGATAAAGTGGTTACATTAGAGCCCAGTAAAAGCAGTCACTCACTCACTCACTCAAGACATTGTGGACGGTTGTCGGTGCCGGCATCCATTTGCTCCAAATTCCTGTTTTTCTCTCCCGTAATAGCAAACGTAAAAAGTGGACAAATATAGGGTCTCGACGAGAACTCGGGATTGGCCAGAACAAGTCAGAGGATTAAAGAGAAAAAAAAAACTTGATGGACTGATGCAAACTGTAGCACGATTATAAAGCAGGGCCTCGATTTTTCCCCATATTTCGACGCGGAGAATTTCACGCCCTCGGCCGTTCCTTCCAGCCAGGGAGTAACCGAAGCGAGCGAGGCAGGCGAAACCGAGCAGCCCTTGCCGGAATTGTACCACAAACTGCCACTTTGATGCCCCGTTGGGACTAGCGATGAGGACTTTTTGCCATTTCCCTGAGCCTTGAAGATGATTTTCAAGGTTAATATTTAAATGGCTATCCATTGATCGCTTACGGAGTAGAAGAGGCACATGTGAGCAACGATGGGATGGTGTGTGAGATATTACAGGTCTAGTACCTTACTATGGAATATGGGAGTTTCCACTTGTGTCATAATGAACAACATAAATAACGCAAGACAGAGAGGCAAATCAGCATCGAAAGGGGAGAATCGAACTGCAAAAGCGCATTGCGAATCAGGATAGTCAACCTGAATTGGACGAATAAAACTAACAAGGCATCTAATAAAAGTAAACACTTATTCAGCACCCCAACTTTGCCATCCAGCATACCGTGTCGCAAATAACATCAAATACTGCCTCTGTGGGATTGTGAGATCTCGAACCAATCGCCCCAGCACTGACTCCGCTGCTCCGTTTTCCCACCATTGAGTCTCTTTTTCGAAATCTCCTCTGTTTCCGTGCAATACTCACATCATGAAGTGACATCCTTTGATCTTTGCCCACCTAAAACATTTCGAGAGAGGTCCATATTAGAATTGTGTATCATGGTCACTGTAAATACTGCAAAGGAGACATCAAAGCCAAGGCCAAGATATAAAGGGGGACTGGGCGTATAGAATAGATGGGTACTAATACAAATGCAGATCATTTGGTATGGTTTGCTATGCCAGTGACCTCTTCATAACTGCCATGATGAAGATGCTACTCAATCAATAACACCTTCCCGGTGCCCATTACGTTCTTCGCCTCATAGGTACTACGTATTGATTGGGAAAACATTCACAATCGTGGCTCAGGTCTGTTCAAGCTCTCATATCATAGTTCCTTTGTATATACTATTACATTGCCGAGGTCTGGGAGGAAACCCAACCCACCCTCAACTTTTATCATCATACATAGCCTACATGGACTGTAATCTTTCTCCTTTTCACACTCCTTCACAGAGTTATACATCATATACACGCCACCCTTCCCAAACATTTCTAAACGCCCTCTCCTTAACCTCGCTCGAGGTACCAGTTATGGGTAAGCTGACTAGTCAGGTAGCTGAAAGGTGTCGGCACCTCGGCCATGCCCTTGCGAGCGACCGGGTGTCGCAAGTAGACGGCAGCGCAAATGTTGGGGTTGACTTCGAGGTAGCGGGGGATAAAGGCAAACGCCGACATGTAGGGGCGGGGCCTCCACGGGGTAGCGTATGGTTTCGAGTCGTCAACGGGATTCTCTTCGTCGATTTGAAGCAGCTGGGCCAGCTTTCTCATCTCATCTTTGGATAGGCGAGCATCACCAATTATCCGCTTGGCCTTGGTCTTTTGCTCATCTGATAGGCCCTCCAGACCCTTCTCAACCTCTCGTTCTCTGTTGACTGCTGGCTGCGCTTCGACCTCCTTTGAGGTGGCTTCGACAGCCTCAGCCTCGGCCTCGGCCTCGGCCCCATTCTCAACCTGGCCTTGGGCCTGACCCTCTTTCAGGTCAAGCTTCTCAAAGCTCTCTCGCATCAGTTCGTGGCTCTTCATCTGTAATTGCAACTCGTCAATTAGTTCCACAACATCCGCCTCGCTCTTCTCGGGATGTGAGAGGAAGCGCTTGGCATCTGCACGGAAGAGACGGAGCTGCTTCTTCTCCTTGGCAGTGAGTTCCTTGGGGTTGTTCTTCAAAAGCTTCTTGACATCCTTCAACAGAAACTTCAAGGCCCTGTTGTTCAACTTCCATTGGGCCTCGGGAGTCAATGATCCGGCGTCTTCGCTTGCGGCGGCCTCACCCTCGGCAGCCTCAGCCTCAGCTTCGGGCTTCTCGCCTTCAGTCTCCCCCTCAGCAGCGGCCTGCTCGGCGGTAGCATTGCCGCCCAACTTCTTCACAGCATTCTGCAATGCTTTATCCGCCTTCTTTTGCCTTGCCTCAAGGTTCTCGTGAAGTCGCTTGTGCGCCTCTGCTGCCTTCTGCACGCCCGTGCCGTACATGACCTTTTCAATGTCCACCTGAAACATGTCGCCGGGGTTCAGTTGGTAAGAAGGGTGAACCATCTGCGTAATTGCATCAGTACATGGGATATTCAACTATACACATCGTAAGTATGGCTGTGACAAACCTTTTTTCCATTGACAGTGACGGCTCCGTGGATGACAAACTGGCGTGCTTGACGGACGCTGCTAGCAAACAGAGCCCGAAAGACTGCAGTATCCAGCCTCCTCTCCAAAGGCGCAAATGTCATCTGCATATAAGGGGTCATATTGTTGAATTGATCCGACAGCAGCTTGTTCACATCGCCAAAGAGCGGTCTCCTCCTTGAGCGTTCTTGCGTGCTGAGTGCGGGAACCTTGGAGAATGTCTCGGCCGTAACGTTTGACGTTGTCAGGCCGGAACCACGACCGGCAGCCTGCTCGGAACCATCATGCGCCGCCAGATACTCTGGTGGCATGTCCACAGCAGAGAGGAGTCGGCGGGAGAAGAGCCGCACCCATTTCTTCTCGGGAATGTGCTCTCCGTGGTACGATCGAGTCTTGGCTTTGGCCGCCCATTTCTGCTGGAAAAAGGTAGGAGTGCCTCGAATTTGGGGTTCTCGGCCCGTCTGGCGGTACAGGTTATACAGGTTGTACTTGTTCCATGATTGTCGCAGTTTCTGTAGGGTTTTCAACGTCAGTAACCAGGATCCCCGCCATCACACGAGCTCAATCTCTGCGCTGTTGCCCGTGGCTCTGGCAGTGCGACCAGTGACAAGGTATCTCTAGACTTACAGGACGGGCTAAACTGTAGAAACGGTACGGCTTTCTCATCTTGGCGAGCCGGCCGGTGACAATTGCGGCTTGACAAGATGACTGAGGCCGTTGTTTAGAGCTCGATATGTGGGTGTCATTTTTTCTGGTGGTGCCACGCAGCCGACATTCTGCCGAACGGTGTGACGCTCCCGCACCGGCTCACCGAGGCCACCGAGCAGCCACCGAAAGCGGGGCCACTCAACGCGTCCCAGCCCACTTCCCTGAATGAGACGCGTCGAGAGTTTTCTACGTATAACGGAGTGTTGCAGATGGTAAGCCAATCACTCACTATACCTGCATTGGACTTGGCTGGTGACATTCTCGATTTCTTTTCTTCTTGTTGTGTATATTTTGAGCCTCTCTTATTTTTTTTCCCCAGCATTAAACCAATACCCTCACCAAAATGCTGTCTGCATCCTCACCAATTATCTTTCCGAGCGACCCCCCGTCTCCTCCAGCAAAACGCGCCAAACCTCATGATATTCAATATCCTACACAGACGCCTCGCATCACTGGGCCGTTTGTTGACTCTGACTCTGAATCAGACACAGAGAATAGACCCAGAGCCAGCTCCAGATCTCCTTCCAAGAGGCGCAAAGTAGAGGTCCAACACGAGCAGAGGCCACAGATCCCCGTGCTCGGTATTCGAGATGCGAATAGAGATGACAGCAACAACGTCCTTCCCGTGGAGCACCTAGAAGGCGACCACACAACAGCCGATACAATTCTCACCGAAGATACACAGAATACTGCGGCACAGACAGGACCTCGTTGGTCCCAACCAAACTCACTCCTTACTGCGCCAATCTTTGGAAGCCGTTCAAAAACTACCTACAAGCTCAAGACATGTGGAGGTAGTGAAGTTACGATTCGGCAGCGCAAGGAGGTTGTCGCGCAGTCTTACGAATCCATGGTGGCGGCCAGGTCGAAAACCAAGGAAGGGCGTGCGAAACGAGACTACTATGGCGTTGATATACACAACCTCATCAACGCAGCGACGAGCGAATTGGCCGAGAAGCAGCAAAACCCTCCATCTCCAAATACCAATCAGGCTATTCAATCTATGGAGGCTACATCTATATCCGAAAAGAAACCCAAAAAGACGATGCTGTGGACCGAGAAATACCGCGCGAGAAACTTTATGGATTTGTGCGGAGACGACAGCACAAATAGACTGGTCCTACGCTGGCTGAAGAAATGGGATCCATTGGTTTTCCCGGGAACAGCCAAAGCAAGACCCAAGATCCAGAGACGCAATGGCCCTCATTCTCAAGCTGAAGAGGAGAAGCCTCATCGAAAGATCTTGATGTTGACAGGGCCTCCCGGACTGGGGAAAACAACATTGGCTCACGTCTGCGCCAAACAGGCGGGATACGAAGTGATTGAAGTCAATGCCAGTGATGACCGCAGTCGCGACGTCGTCAAGAATCGAATTCGCACCAGTCTTGGAACGGAGAGTGTCAAAAACGTCAGTAATCAAAAAGCCCTGAATGGGGCTCAGAAGGTTGCCAAGCCTGCTTGCGTTGTGGTTGACGAGGTTGATGGCGTGGTAACGGGATCTGGCGCTTCAGGAGAGGGCGGCTTCATCAAGGCCCTGATTGATTTGGTCCTCATTGATCAAAAGAACTCTTCAGGGGTAAACAAGTCTTATGACGGGAAAAAGAAAAAAGGAGACGATTTCCGTCTGATGCGTCCTCTGATTCTTATATGCAACGACGTCTATCATCCTTCTCTGAGGCCTCTCAGGCAGTCGAATTTGGCCGAGATCATTCACGTTGGTCGGCCGACACTGGACACTGTAGTTGGTCGCTTAAAGACGGTGTTTGAAAAGGAGGGCATTCCTTGCGACAAGGATGCAGCACGCAAACTGTGTGAAACGGCGTGGGGCATGGCCAGCGGCATTGACGCGAAGCGAGGACAAGAAAGCACCGTGCAAGGTGATCTTCGAGGTGTCATGGTCGTGGGCGAATGGGTCGCTTCCCGGTTCAAGGTCTCGAGTCTGAATGACAACCAACGCCTCACCAGGGATTGGATTGAGCGAAATATCCTCCAGGAGCTTGCCAACGGCTCGGCGGGGGCTCGAGGGCTTGGGCGAGGCAGCGTCAAGGATATCATCTCTCGCCTCTTTCAAGAAGGCGGCGGCTTCCCCAAGCAAGCACTCAACTTCGCAGTCCAAGACGCACC
>MDJU01000089.1:0-76891 GCA_001721665.1 Trichoderma pleuroti | reverse complement strand
CACGAGAGGCGAGCAGACGAAGACGAAGAGAGAGACGAAGAAGAAGAAGAAGAAGAAGAAGAAGAAGAAGAAGAAGAAGAAGAAGAAGAAGAAGAAGAAGAAGAAGAAGAAGAAGAAGAAGAAGAAGAAGAAGAGCGTAAAGAGGCGAGATGGAGGAGAAGAGGGAAAAAACGGGGGTTGGGGAGATGCGCAGACAGACAGACAGGCAGACAGACAGACAGGCAGACAGACAGACAGGCAGACAGACAGACGCTGGACATGAGCTTACAAGTCAGAAAGATGAAGACAATTCGAAATCAATCCCAATTACTCGCCCTGCGTAACAAGGCATCGACATTCATGCAAGAGAGCACTGGATGGCCTGTCGATCCTTTTCAAGGCTGTGCTTATTTTAGACGAGCCCTGGTTCGGCGATTTCTCTTTCTCTCTCTCTACTGTCAAACAACACACACGTCCAGCTACTCTCAACGTCCTGGTGCAGCCAACAACTGCCGTCCAGGTGCTAGCAGCAGCATGAACCTCTAGCGAAAGGGGCCCAGTCTTCATTTAAAGAACATAGAAAACAGCCAGAAGAAATCCCCGTCCGCGGCAGTACCGTACCTACATACAGTAAGCCCCTTCCAATATCAATCTGCATCTCGACTTGTTCTTGGTATCACGACGAGTGCTTTGTTTTGCCATTTTCAACCACCTGCAGCAGCGGACATGTCACGAGCCGTGCTTTGTCTGCATTGACTCGCCAGCGCACCTCCTCACGCATTGTATACGATACCTTGGCATACGGCAGGTATGGAAGAAAAACACCCGACCCGATGAATGGATTGCCGTCGTGAGCTATTGATACCTCGAGCTCCAGCACTCTTGCTGCACTAAGCAAAGTACCCGTACCAAGCGGCACCGGCTTTCTTCGCTCCCCCCCCCCCCCCCCTTGATGCACGTCCTCCCTCTTTTTGCTTCACCTCTCGACCGCCACAGTTGCATCTCATCTTGCTCTGTCTTTCCATCACTAGACACTGCCCACGCGAATCTGATTGCTAGTGCCAACATCACCCAGTTTGACCTGCTCCATTGCCATTGTGGCACCGAGCTGTCTGTCTGTTCCACGTCGTGTCTTTTCCCATCACGGGCTGGCCTCACTTTTAGCCAGCATTTTATCCTCCTGTGTCTCATCATCCCGGTCCCCAGAAAGCCATGTGCTTGCGGGCCCGTCGCCATTCCACTTCCAGTCGTTCGATTGCGTCCCGATTCATGAACTAATCAACGACCAGGGGCCCTCTATCTAGAGCATTGATTACCCTTCCATTTTCTCTTGCCGGCCCCATTTCCACGAACAGCTAGGTGGTCGCACTACTCTGCTCTGCCCGTCGCCTATTCGCATTGACTGCCGACGAGCTGCAAATTCCGACACGAGCACGCGGGAGTCTCTCCTTCTTCTACTTGATTTGGCATCGCACAAGTCATCACTTCTGTCAAAGGCGATAGACGGCAAGGGAAACCAAGGAGGGGCAAATCTCAAGGGAACCCCCTATTCTACCATTCCTTACAACACACCAGACACATTCGATAGACATCCAGCCTCAGCCATGACGGGCTCCGCCGTCGAGTCGCGCCCGGCGAGCAGCGTCAGTTCGCCGCGCCAAGTGCGATCACAGAGCATCTCTAGCGACAGACCTTCCATCGCAAGCCATACCTTCTTTGCACCTCCGCTCTCGGTGTCGCCAGAGGCCGCCTTCATTGCTTCGACTGCGGCTTCCCAAATTGTCACCAACGATCACGATGGCCACGAAGCCACCTGGTACGACCAAAACGGTGTCGAGCCGTCTGGGGAGCCCGCTCAGATATCCCCTGCCGCCCTGCAGCTAGTCAACAGTTTTCTCGACCAACTGCTATTGAACTTTCTTCAAGTTGCCAGATCTACCTCGCTTTCCGCTTTGCGACCGGCCGTCTCCGATGTGCTCAAGCCTAAGCTGGCCAGGGAAACGATAAGCAATGCCGACGAGGAGCTGAGAGAGTATCTTGGAGGCTCCGAAGAAGAAGAAGAGTATGCCGACCCTCAAAGCCCGAATGCGCGGGACTGGGATGTTGAATTGGCTTGGAAGCGGGCCAGGCTGAGGTGTATGGTCTACTCATCCCTGGGAGATTTGGAGGAGGAAGACGAAGACAAGTACATGACGCAGGAAAATCTCGAGATTGGCGAGCATGAGAAAACCTCAGACATCATCTCGCCCGCGGTGGCCATTTTCTTGACCTCCGTCTTGGAATACATGGGCGAGCTCACACTTACTGTTGCTGGACAGGCAGCCAGCCAAAGAATTCGCTCCAAGATTGAGAAGGAGCTCAAGGACGGAACGCGCAGCCCTGCTGCTGTTTCGGAAAGAATTGTCGTGGAAGATGTCGACATGGAGCGGGTTGCGCTTGATCGAACTCTGGGTCGCCTATGGCGAGGATGGAAAAAGAGGATGCGTGCACCGCCCGGCGAATTCGCCACCGGCCGGTCTCTCTCCATTGGCCACATCAAGGCAGATGGTCCAGCTGCTAGGCTTCACGAGAAAAAGGGTCGTGCTAGTGAAGATGGCAATGACTCTGACGAGGCGCGACATGGCCCCGAAACCGAAGACGCCGTTGCAGAGCAAGTCCACCCCATGAACATTCCGCTGCCCATGGGGGACAATGACGTTGCTGAAATCGAGGTGCCGGGTTTGGCCCACCACAGTGACGACGAGGAGGAGGAGGAGGAGGAGGAAGAAAAGGTCGATGTTGACGCACGCCGCGTCAAGTCATTCGCCGGGACAGCCTCCTTGATAGGCGATTCTCTCGCTACGGAGTCGGGGCACTACGCCACCCTGCTTGGACTTCACAGGCGATCTACCTCGCTGCCAACTTCTAGAAGGTCGGTCTTTTATGCAACGGCACGACCAAGCTCGAAATCGGCCGAGGCAGAACAGGACGCCCCTGAATCCAAGGAGCACAAGGCGACATCCGAAGACAAGGAGAGCTCTCTCAAGAAGAACCGCGACTCGGACGAAAGTGGATCGGATGAATTCGACGAGGTTGTTTACGAAAAGGCCGAGATACTGACATCATCCAGAGTGTCAGTCTCTAGCACTTCTTCTCGATCCGCCTCGGATTCAGGTAGAGCCATCCATCTGAGTCGATCTTCTAGTGTTCACTCTGCGCGCCTCATTGACGTCCCGCCCCGTAGTCCCGCCACAACTCGGCCCCTGTCCCTGGAATCGACGGAGCGGCCGCGCGCAAGCACCGTTTCTGGCGCAAGCCCTCTGTCGCGCTCGGGAGGCGCCGACGAGCTGCGAAAGGCCAAGGCAATCGACACCAGCTCGCGGACGGGAGTGCCTCTATCAGCGGCAAGGTCTCCGGTCGAGAGGATGCGGCCACTGGTCCCAAACGCTGCCACCATCTCCGAATCCGAGGAAGACACTGACCAAGTGAACCCCATTGTCAAGCCCGCAACGGCGTCTCGGACTCGAGATCAGCTCGATCGTCTCCCACACGGCCTACAGACAAACGTTGGCTCTGCTTCCCAAAGCGAGCACACTCACCACAGGTCGTTTTCGTTAAAGGCCACCAAGAGTGCTACCGATGCACAGTTTTCAGATGTTCCTTATAGAGCCGGAGCGCATCCCAACCGGCAGATTCCGCTATCCGCCGTCGATCTCCCAGTGCCGGAGGAGAGGGAAGAAACAGCGCTGCATTCCATCGCTCCTCCTCGTCAGATCCACACATCTGGCTCGTCTGCCTCTTCGGGTACAACCAGCCGATTCAGGGCGGTCAGAACCACTTCGGACGACTCGTCAAACCGCGCCGAAAGCATGGCGCGCAACTTTGAGGAGCTCATTCAAAGCAACCAGACCATCACATAC
The DNA here is from genome assembly GCA_001721665.1 of Trichoderma pleuroti. Classification (NCBI taxonomy): domain Eukaryota; kingdom Fungi; phylum Ascomycota; class Sordariomycetes; order Hypocreales; family Hypocreaceae; genus Trichoderma; species Trichoderma pleuroti. Next base: position 73,013 of record MDJU01000089.1, on the reverse strand, counting down.
ACGTTGACGCCGGAGAATATGCGTGATATTGACGTATGTTGCCGCCTCTCTCTCTCTCTTTTTATGTTAAGCATTGATAGAGTTTGCTGACTTACTCCGCTCCAGGTGAAAACTCCTCATGACAGCCCGGTTGTGACCAAGGTGACTCGGAAGAGCGAGGATTTGATGCGATCTTCACCGGTTGTCCCGAATACGTCGCCATCCATCCCAAGAGTACAGCCCTCCAGCCCTCGGGCCCCTGAGCATAAACCTAGGCTTTCTGGACCGATTCCTCGTGCCCCCGCAGGAGCCGCTGCCATGTCTGGCCGAATGGGCGGAGCTCAGGCTCGTGATGCTCGCGCACCTGGCGAGTCGCTTGCAGACTTTGCCGACTTTATCAAGTCTACAGGCCCAGCGGGTGACAGAGGCCCGGCCGCTCTGCGCAATATTCGCGTTCCTGCCAGCCCGACTGCAAGCGTCGCGGAGCCCAAGCAATCCTCTTCTACTGTGACCAGTCGCAGCAGCGTTCGAAATCGCTATCAGCCTCGAGAGGCTGCTGCTAGCAGCAGAAACGATAACTCGGATCTGATTGACTTTATACGACAAGGCCCACCCATTCCAGGTAGCCAGAATCACATTCCTCGGCATGTGGCGCCTTTCCGCAACACGATGGACGTGGACATGATGTCAGGCGCCGTGGGCGGCCGAGCCGTCGATGCGGTTCTCCCCGACATGCGACATAGCCAGGCATCTACAAGCGTGACGGATAACTCGATGCCATCGATACAGTCCTCCGTCAACTCCAGCTCCGCGCTTCTCAAGAACAGGGGCATGCCAAAGGCGAATAAACTCTTTGGTGAAGAAGACGACGACGACGACGTGGGTATGCCTATGCCCGTGAGGAAAACCCGCCGCGTTCGCGACCCATACGCAATCGACTTTAGCGACGAAGAAGAGGATGATGATTTCGACGTGGCCCCCAGGCCTCCCCCCAAGAAGGAGGAGAGCCTCGCGGAATTCCTTCTCAACTACGATCCCCCGCCGGAGCCCCCATCGCCACCCATGAAGATGCCAAAGAAGAAGACCAGCACGCCCGGTCTCATTGGCCGGTTTACTCGCAGTGGCTCCAAGGAAGTCAATACTTTTAACGAAGGTCGGGCACCCAGCAGTCGAGCTAGTGCCTTGGGATTTGGTGGTGAATCGCGTTCGATGAATGGTCGAAGCAAGCACACTCCGATCCAGATGCCAGCGGGTTACGATGCGTATGGACCGACCAACGTCAACCCTCCTCCTGTGAGCAACATCAACAGAGCCCCCATGAAGAGATATGAGACGCGGGAGCCTGTCTCCTATGGAGGGACGGCGGACCTGGCGAGATTTCTGCGCGATTCAGAACCCCCGCCGGAAATTGTTCCCGCCCAAGCTTCAGTCCCGCAGGACGAGCCCAGCGGATTCGCCAGAATGTTTGGGCGAAGGAGAAAGGCATCCGTTGTGTAGGAGCCGATTTCGCCGCATGCCCATACTATGAGCTTGCATTCTTGTTTCATCCCCCCTTTCTTTCCCTTTTATTTTTCAAATTCGCTGTTTGGCGGCATTGCCTGGCCCCGCGGTTTACATTTTTTTTTTCAATTTTGCATCTGATTATCTTTTGCATTTGACATATTTCCTACTCGAAGATATTTATCCGTGCTTACAAGAGTATCGATAAATGGTCCAGTCGACGGGGATTAATCTCGGGGTATCAGTAATCGTACATGTAATAAAATGAATAATGTGATGTAAAGAGCACGCGGCCATCAAATGCTCTACCCAATCCCCGTCGACTGGACCATTTATCGATACTCTTGTAAGCACGGATAAATATCTTCGAGTAGGAAATATGTCAAATGCAAAAGATAATCAGATGCAAAATTGAAAAAAAAAATGCTGGGCGGACTCGAAGGCTGGTTTCATTAGTCTTATTCTTCTCTTCTTTTTCAGTTGTTAGTCTTGTTTCGTTGGCTGCGTTATTTAGATGAATGGATAGCTCGTGCTACATGATGTTGACGTGGACTCGGTGAATGAATTGAGTGTGTGTTGTTATATGTCTTGACATGTCCCACGACTCGCGTCCGCTCAACTTGGGAATTTATTTGCACAAGCCGTAATGGTTTGATGAGCGACTTGAGGGACACATGGTAGCACAAGGACCAGTGTAGAATAGACGTGAACATGTGATGGCATTAAATACTTGAAAAAAAACTAAATTGCATAGTAGCCTGCCGAATAGCAGGAATAGAAATAGCCATCGATGCCTCTGGCCAGCGAGGATCGGGAGCATTACTGCGTTATATATATACGTCGTGCCGCCTGATTCCATACAATAAGAACAAGAAATGAAAGGAAAGGAATAAGAAAAGAAAGGAATACGCGCAAGTATAAAGGGCAAAAACAATCATTTTCCGCGAGGATATCAATAGCATCCAGGCTCAAAAATGAAAATAAATAAATAAGACGACGGAGCAATAAAAGATGAAAATAGCCACCCTTCTCACTAGAGGCAGCCACCAATTAATCCAAAAAAAATAACACAGCGCGAAGTTGACGATGAGAGAGGAACAAAAAACAAATGGTAAAAAACGCCGGGCGACGTTGTTCCCAGTCGCTCTCACCGACCAGAAACCAAAACCTTGCGCCACGCTAAAGGGACACAAAATCATAATCACAGCAATGATAAAAGCCATAAAAGCATAGCGCGGGGGGGATGAGAGATGAACCCCCCTTGAGTCGATCCAAACCAAAATTAGATGAGTAGCAAGCAGGAGTAATGATGCGTGGAGGTGGAGAGAGGGGAAAAAAGGAGGCTCGAGAAGAGAGTATCGGCAGTTGTAGCTCTCCCAATTCCAAGAGTTGCAAAGCTGGGGAGTGGATATGAGATGGGTCGAGTCCTTTCCATGCAGGTTGGAGTATAGAGGCGGACGTGGAGGTCGTTTTTTTTTGGTCATGCTAGAGTGCATGTCGTGTTGAAAAAAGACATGACATTTCCTTTGGTTTGATCAGAGACTGTGTGATTTGACAAGGCGGCGCCTTTAAATCTCCATCTGTCCTGCAACATCTTCGCTCATGAGCCTCTCCCGCCTAGGACTCGTCATGTCGTAGTCGTCATCTTCGTCCTCGTCCTCGTCAACAGGCTCATCTTCAGCAAAGTCGTCGTCTGAAAACTGCACAATGTCGCCATCCTCGCCACGGTTCCAGTACAGGCCATCGTCCAGCGGCTCTTCGTCGTCCTCGTACGGCGGTACGAGCTCAGCGTCCTGGTCGCCTAGCCAATACTTTGCGCGCTTCTTTGCGCCGTCCGACTCGACTGCCGTGTGTCGCTTGTGGACGCCGCCCTTTACGGGTCTCAACGTCGGGCTCTGTGATGAGATGACGGGGACGACGCGGACATAGAGATAGGCAACTCTCTTGAGCGCCCTGTTGAAGAAGAAGTAGTGCACCGCCCAGATGGCGCTTTCGTCTTCCTCAAAGGGGTCGACCTCTGGGTGGTAGCTGAAGATTGTGCACTCGTTAAGGCGCATCTCCTTGTTGATCAAAGACCAGCACTGAGGCCCCCACTGGGCGTTGACGTCGCTGCCGGCGGAGGAGTCATACGAGGAGCCTAAATCGGTTCCAGGCCGTGTGTTTTGCAGGATCGAGTCCAGGTTGGCCATGACGCGCTTCAGGTTCCTCTCACGCTTAAAGTCGCCGGGCCGCAGGACGTGGGAGAAGTCGTAGTGAGGGTGGCTCGCGTTGAGCGTCGCAATCAGGTAAGCAAACGTCCGCCGACTAGACAGCTCGGACAGCGGGCCAAATGCGCTCGAGTGCGAGAAGAGCTGCATGCTGCGCGAAGTTGCGAGCATGTGCTCTCTGTCGGGTGGTGACAGGCTGGCGCCCAGCTTGAGCAGCGCAGCATGTTGGGAGCTGAGATCTTTGTCGATGTTCTTGTAGAGTTTCTTGTCGGATCCGGTAGACTTGGTTGTGTAGAGATCGCACCCGCCCGTGACATTGCAGTCGGGCGTGTTGAAATTGAGGGCGCCGGTTACGGCCTCGAACTCTTGGACTGGGAGGTACTGCGTGGTGGGGATTGTCTCGTCAGCCGGGGGATTGTCTCACGTCGGAGTTCGGCTGGTCGTGATAGTGTCTATATTCCTCTCCTTCTATTGTTGGGCACCGGTATTTCCCCTGCACTAGCCGCTGGTCCGGCCCAGCACCACTCCTCCAGACATCGCCAACCATGGCAACCTTGACTCCAGAGCAGCGAGAGCTGCAGCTAGTGGAGAGCGTCGAGTTCAAAATCCTTGCCGTTGCCAATGACGAAGGCAAGCTCACTGAGTTCCTGGGCCGCTACTTGGCCGCCATCATTCTCAAGGCACAGAGTCCCAACGCTGCTGTCAGAAACAAGGTAAGGACTTCTACCCGCCTATCTTCCACTCGAGGGCTCCAGTTGTTAACCCTTCTCAGGTCATCACGCTATTGAGTCGGCTGAGAACATTCATTCAGCCTCCAAGGTACAATCATGTTTCCCTATTTTTATGCGTACCTAGCAGAGATCAGATTGCTAATTCTAGATAGTGTCATCTTACCTGTCAAGGCACTGCTTGAACAGTACAAATCAACAGACAGTGCCATCATCAAGCAGCTGGATTTGCCACTCATCCAGCACAGTCTTGGTCGTCTTGATGAAGACGATAGACGGGACTTGATTCCCATCGCACTGAAAGGCTGCTCCAAGGATGAGGGCCAAGCAAGAGCGCCCAGCTTTTTCAACATTATCCTGCAACTCCTGATTGATGTCCGCATTCCATCACGCGGAAGCAAAGAAGACGAGACTCTTCGAGCTTCCATTGGTTTGGAGGACCCCGCCGATGCAGCACATCTCGCCAAAATGCTCTCTCTTTTCTTACGCCTACGGCCCCCAACCTCGAGCCGAACGGTGGCTGAATCAAACCCAACCTTCACCGAAGACGAAGTCAAGATCTTCTCTGTCGAAGGCTCTGGAACTGATAAAATCTACCGTAACATATCACAGCTAAAGGCCAAGATTGTTTCATTCTTGGCCAGTGCTGCGTTTACGGATGAAGAAAAGTTTCTCCCCGCCCTATATGCCTCCTCAAGCCCAGACACCAGAGTAGCATCTCTGGCAGAGGAAATTATCAAACGGACTTCAGTGTCCCTGGAACAGGAAGACTTGGTGAAGAAACTCTTTGAGGCTCACTCCCGACTTCCCGCTGCCTATCGCACGCGAATCCTCACTCTGCTTGCCAAGTCAAGCATTGCATCAACAATGTCACAGAGCATCATGAATGTGGTGAATCTTGACTTTTTGCCAAGTTTCACGCAAGATTCTTCGACAGACGCCCTTAAACCATCAAGCACCCTAGAGAAGACAAAGCTACACAAGGCTCTTTTCCAGTTTCTATCTTGGGTTGCTCAAGTAGGCCCATCAAACAAGGACTTCTCGATTGGGCCAAATTTGATTAAGAGCATGCAAAGCTACATTGAGTCCCAAGGTTGGCCCGTTCCTGTGCAGCCAATAACCCAGGATGAAGTCCAACTTCGCTCGAGAGGTTATGAAACTATTGGCCTGCTTGCGCGGTCCGCTGATATGCCTTTCAAAGAGCGAATCGCTCTGGCTGCTTGGCTCTTCCAAGCCTTGTCAGAAGACTCAACCAATGATGCCGTGGTCAACATTGACGGAGCGCTTTCAAGTCTCACAGCGAATATCCCTCAACATATTGCTGATGAGGATCTCGAATTGAGGAATATGCTCCTCAAATACATGTCTCTCCCTGAAAAGGCACCTGCTGTACGAAGCACTCGACACGCGGTTGTCAAATGGGCGAATGAATGTCTGTCCTTCATAAACATTGATGCTCGATGGATCAATTTTATGGCCGTCGCTGGTCGCCTTCAGGAGAGGAGTGACGTGATTGAGCAAGGGCAAAAAGGTCTGGATCCATGGACCTACTCCGCTCACAGCGAGATAGCCCCTGTCATGCCTGACTGGCGACTGATGGTCTTCAAATACTTCATGACTGCTCCCGATCTTGCACCTCCCGCCGACTTTGAGCCAGGCCCTGGAGTAATGGCGCTGCCTAATGACAATGTTTTTGACAATTTCAGAGGGTCCAACATTAACGCTTTTGCTCTCATCATACAGTACTGCAAGCATATGATGTTTCTCGCAGCACTTTCTGAATTCAAGGTTCAACCCGACTGGATGCAAGCACTTGGCGCGCAAATAAAGACCAATATCAAAACTCGGGACAAGATTCGAGACTACTTGCGATACGTCGACCCTGCGTATCTCAACCTCTACCTCAATGCCTGTCTTGTTGGCGCTTTTCTCGAGGATGCTCCCATCACAGAAGAGTGTCTTCGCAGCTTTGTCGAAGTTGCGTCTCTTTCTCCCAGAGTCGTTGTCGGAGACTTCACCAAACACAGAGTTATGAATCTGCTGCCTCTTATTAAATCTAATAAGAGTGAGATACGGGACTTGGGCGCGAGAGCCCTGGGTATCTTGGCGGCTCATCCAGCAATGGACGTTGATGACGTCCAAAATTGGGGTATGACCCTCAATGCTCTGTTCGAGAAGGCCACGACGGCGGTTGGTCCCGATCTCAACGCCGCTGAAGGCGCCCTCGCCGCCTATGGGCATCTTTGTTCGCGATCTGTCTTGTACAACCACACATCTGTGACTGAGTGGAAATATCCGCTCCAGATTCTCGTCGAGGAGGCCGTTGCACCATCTCTTTTCGATGCAGCCGTCGAGGCTTTTACCCATCTTTGGCTAGCAAAACTTGCCATCCCTCCAAAAGACGGAGCCACTTCTCTTGACAATGTCATCAAAAAGCTGTCCGAGAAGGCCAAAAAGGGAAACGAGAAGGCGATTATTGGTCTTGGAATGCTGGCCGCCAGTATACCAGACTCTGAACTTCCAGAATCACCTGCTTCGTGGTCAGAAGGCCCAGTTGGTGCCATCTTGACAGAGCTGTTTGCTCTTCATGAAATCAAGCGGGTGGAGGTCCAGTTCACCGTCGGTGATGCTATAACCATTGCAACTGCTCGCTGGGACTCGGACTATGTGAAGCTCATGGTGGATGTCGAATACCGAACCCGCGACTTCCAAAGCAAGTGCCGGGAATCGCTACTCACAAGCATTCTGGACAAACTCTTTGAGGACTGCAAAGCAACCAAACCATCTCTTCTGAAGGCTTCCGGTATCTGGCTTTTCTGTATTGTGCAGTACTGTTCAGCTCTCCAAGAAGTAAACTCTCGTCTCCGCCAGGCACAGGCCTCGTTTATGCGCCTTTTGAGTTCTAGGGATGAGCTGGTGCAGGAGACTGCTTCCCGTGGGCTCAATCTTGTCCATGAACGCGGAGATGAGCAGCTCAAAGCGGCCCTAGTGAAGGATCTCGTGGCTGCATTTACAGGATCAGCGACGCAGATCAAGGTGGATGAAGACACCGAGTTGTTTGAACCAGGAGCATTACCCACCGGCGAGGGCAGCTCGATTTCTTCGTACAAGGACATTGTCAGCCTCGCAAACGAAGTTGGTGACCAGCGACTTGTCTACAAGTTCATGGCTCTCGCGGTCAATGCAGCTACATGGTCCACTAGATCAGCCTTTGGGCGCTTTGGTCTCACTAACATCCTCTCAGATGCTGAAGTCGATCCCAAGATCTATCCAAAGCTCTACAGATACCGATTTGATCCGAATACCAATGTCCAACGATCCATGAACGAGATTTGGAAAGCCTTGGTCAAGGATCCAAAGACGGTGATGGACGTTCACTTTGATGCCATCATGGAAGAGCTGCTGAAGAGCATCCTCGGTCGAGAATGGAGAATGAGAGAAGCTAGCTGCGCAGCCATTTCCGAACTATTGACCGGCGTTCCGTTTGAACGATATGAGAAATTCTATGGTGATATTTGGACAAAGGCAGTCAAGGTCTTTGACGATGTCAAGGGAAGTGTCCGAGAAGCAGCTTTCAGGCTCTGCAGAAGCCTATCCAACACTCTCGCCAGACAGCTCGAAGAGGGAACTCACGAAGCATCGGCCAATGCCATGATGCAAAAAGCACTGCCCTTCTTGTTGTCGGACAAGGCGGCAGAGAGCTCAGTTCAAGAGGTGCAAGTCTTTGCCATCATAACCATCATTAAGATTGCACGACATGGTGGTAAACACTTGAAGCCATTTATCCCAGAGGTGGTCCCGAAGCTTCTCGGTCTTCTCAGCACGATCGAGCCCGACCGCATCAATTACTACTATCAGCAGGTTGGGGAGGATAGCCGAGAGAAGATTGATAAGATACGATCCCAAATGGTTAACCAATCCCCCATCTCCGAAGCTATTGACAACATCCTGCGGTTTGTTGACGAAGACGTGATGGCCGAGTTGGCCCCGCGCCTTGAGGCAACTATCAAGACTGCGATTGGAATGCCAACCAAGATTGGCTGCAGCAGGGTCCTGACGACCCTCTTTACTCGCCATACAAACGAGATCAAGTCTGTTTCTACTCAATTCTTGGAATTACTTGGCAAGCAAGTTCTGGACAAGAACGACGAAGTTAGCCAAGCTTATGCTCGCGCCTCTGCATACATCATGAGAGTCGTCTCGGACAGCGCCAAGCAACGTTTTTCAGAGCGCATGTTGAATCTTTACCTACAGTCGGAAGATGAGATCCGTCGCCAAAAGGTTTCGGACGTCATTGTCTCTCTCGCCAAGATATCTCCCGATCACTTCACCACCCAGGAGACCATCCTGTTGCCATTTGCCTATCTTGGGTCTCATGATGTTGATGAATACACCAGCAAAGTCTTCCGAGAGGTGTGGGATCAGCATTCTGGCAGCAATCGAACTGTCGTTCGCTATGTACCGGAGATTGTCAGCCTCGTTGAACGCTGTCTGGCTACCACCCAATGGGCTCTTCGGCACACTGGTGCCTTCACAGTTGCCGCCATGGTCACAGATGTAGCCAGCGCGAGCGATACCACGGGCGCAATTGGAGAAGCCAACTTGAAAGCCATATGGCCCGTCTTTGAAAAGGCCCTCGCTCTGAAGACTTTCCCAGGGAAAGAGAAGTTGCTAGAGGCATTCCCTGAGTTTATCGAAAAGGGCGAATCTCTGTGGAGGTACAACGCTGACATTGCAGCCCTGATGAAGAAGATTGCCCTCCGAGAAGCAAAGCGAAATAACGATGACTACCGTGTTCATGCTTTCCGCTGCCTGTGGCGATTTGCGAAAGCGGTGGACAGTGTTGACCTTTTCCAAGATATCGTGGACATTGTGTCTCCTCACTTGGAGGATCTCAAAGACGACAGCAAGATGGATGTGGACTCTAAGGAAGACACTGTAATCAAAACTGCGAAGAATGGACTCGAGGCCGTGGCACGCGGATACAGTCGCTTGTCAGATCGACGAGCATATGCCGTTGCCAGCCAAGTCATCAAGGCCCTTGAGCCTTACCTTTCCAGCCCCAAATTCAACGCAATCAAACGAGAGGTTTGGTACGAAGCGGTCATCGATCTCATGAAGGATCTTGCGGCATCCGAGCCCCCCGCAGACTCGACATCACTGGATAAGGACGGTGTTCTGCAGGGATATCTCGGCAGCCTCGATGTGGACAAGGCCGAAGTTGGCGTTGAGTCTCAGAGACTGAAGAGAGTGGAGGCAGTTTCCGCGACTCTCAAGGCTTACACCAGTGGCGTCTTTGGCAAGTCGAGTGTGCAGCTGGACGAATTCGAAGCTGCTGTGGTGAAAGCCAACGAGGAAGAACGTGTGCCGGAAGTGCAGAGAGGTTGGCAGAGAGTGTTGTCGGAATTGCAGGAGGCGCGTGGTTGAGATGTCGGGTGTGATGTATAAACGGTGAATTACTTGCTCCTATCTAGCTTACAATGTTGCTGCGAGATTATAGTTTTGGACGTCCTCATGATTTACTGAGGTTCATAGGTAGATGGTTCTTACCTACTAGGTAGTATGGCAGATAGCCACTCGATGAATGAATCATATTCATCATATCCATTGACTGCATTTAATGATGAAAACAAGTGATTCTAGTTTGGTTTTGATAGTTTGCACATGTTATGTCCAAAAGTGACTTGACCTTCTTACCAGGCTGCAGCCTTGCTCAGCCTCGACAACGCATCCTCTACAGCGCCACAGATTGCCAAAGATCCAACTTGAAATACGTCAGCAATGACACGAATAAAGCATCACAAAGAGCCATGAATAGATTGGTCTGCGGCGATGCGGGGATTTGGGTACAGCTCCGAGAGCTACAATTTTAGCCCCGCCAACTAACCGCGGGGTTGTTTCTAAACTCGAGCACATCAAAATATCAAAGAGCAGACGGATAGACATTCAATCTCACTTCAAATCTCACAACAACCCTCGAGGACACTTCTGCGAAAATGTTGATCAAGGAGAGCTACGCGGATGTGCAGACCAAGGTGGACGGAAAGGAAACGACGATGCGTGCGTATCTACATCTACCTACCCAGATGGACATTGTGAGCACTGCGAGTAACACACACGGCACATGCAACAGGCATCTTCCTCTTCCACCCGACCATTCCGCAGTATCCCGACGCGTAAGTCAAAGCTTTCCACTGCTTGTCCAATTAGTGCCTCATTTGCTGAACAATACCTTGTGCAGGCGATTCCCGGGGGTTGCCGTCTTCTCGGAGATCTACCAAGGTAAGGTAGCTGCCATGCCTATACACCAGCCCAGTCTCATCATGATTGATTTGGCCGTTGCATGCTGACACGCCGAAAGTGACGGGCCCGGTTGCTCGGTTCGCACGACAGATTGCTGGCCAAGGGTACATTGTGGCTGCCCCTTCGTCCTACCATGACTTCACCGGGCCTGAACCCTTGGCATACGACGTTGAAGGCACCGATAAGGGCAATGCCTGGAAAATCGAAAAGGTAAGTGATGTGTTGCGTTGCTTCGTGGCATCAAGACAAACGACATGCTGATAGAGTTGCACACTAGACGCTGGCATCTTACGACGAAGATTCGTACAAGACGGTTGACTACCTACTGAGCTTGCCTACCTGCACCGGGAAGATTGGGACAACCGGAATGTGCCTAGGAGGTCACTTGGCACTTCGGGCTGCGGTAAGAAAGGAATTCAGGATTCTTGTACGCCAGTTTTCAATCAAAACATGGAGTTGACAATCTCCGTTTCGTCTAGCTTGATCCTCGGGTGAGCGCCTCGGTCAACTATTTCGCAACCGATGTCCACAGCCGAACCCTCGGTCCCTACGAAGCCGCCAACACCTCGGAGGACGCACTAGCAAACAGCCACCACACGCTGGATAGGCTGAGCGAGGTCAAGGGAGAGGTGGCCATGATCTTTGGCATCAAGGATACTCACGTCCCGGACGAGGGGCGGGACTTGATCCGCAAGAAGCTCCGGAATGCCGGTGTCGTGTTTAGCTTTCACGAGTTTGCGTGGGCTCAGCACGCTTTCATCCGGGACGAGCTGAGCAAGGGCCGGTATGATCCTGCCATTACGAAGATTTGCTTCGAGGTGCTGCTGGAGCTGTTTGGGCGGGCGCTTAAGACGGATTTGGGGGCGAAGGATGGTCGTCCGGAGGAGCTGGAGCACGTTTGTTGAAGGGAGCGAGGGATATGGTGTAGCATGAATTGGCTGGCTACCGAGTCTCATGTTTTCATAGTTGAAGGGTAGAGCCGCGGTTTAGTCGTTCTATGATCGAAGCATAGTCTCATTGCTACCAACTTCTCGGTCGTAATACAAAGTCTACTCGGCTACTACTTGAAAGACTCTGAGAAATCAAGTCCATCATCTCAATACCAAATATGGACCGGGAGTTGTGGCAGCAGCAGGACATTGGTGGCACCAGCAAGCTCTCAGAAGTGTAACAGAGACAGAGGCAGAGCATTTATCGTACTTGTACTCGCGCAGCTTGTCCATAGAGACAGGCTCTAAGAGATGTGACTGAGAATAATGAGAGTCTTGGGTCAAATTTGAAAAAATTTGTTTGCTTTGGAATTTTCAAGGGGAAAAGGCGTCTGAGGCTTCTTTAGAGTTTTCTCCATAATGTACGAAGGATTCTGCGTTTCTTAGTGGGACGGTGAGATTTCGGTTTGGAGTTGAAAGTGGCCAACGATAGAGACTCGCTACACTTTACGGATTCCTAGCTAACTCCTTGCGTGTTAATAGGTAGTTCATCGCATCAAGATTGTGTATTCATTTAAACGTGACATATCATATCACAAGAACAATGCAGCTTATAATAGTGAATAGAAAAAAAGAAGCCCAATGCTGCCTGTTCAGCTGCAGGGTAAGTCACCCGCATCGATTAGCATCTGACGCCAAGGCGGCGGCGCTAGGAATGATCCGGCTGATGGATTGTTCCGGTGATTGGGTACAGAGCTCTCGCCTCTTCAGGTACCCGCCCGCAAGAGATGCCGCGAAAAGTACCTGCGCAGGCGATGGCGGGGTGGTTGCTCCAGCGGTTCAACGTTGCGTCATGCCCGCGGTGCCTGTGGCGTTCAGCAACAGTGCAGTAACAGCCTGACTTTGGGTGCTGAAACCATCTCATCAGTGGTCAAGTGTACAACTTGAACCTCCATCTCTCCATGCACGCAAACTCTACACTATCCACATCCTCACCTCAGCATTTTAGAGATCTACACTCCATACCTCCACCTCCCATATCCCTTATCGGTCCCGTCCCTCTGCCGGCTTGCACGAGTCCGACGGCAGCTTCACATCGAGTCTGATTCAGCCAGGCGGCCAGTGTGGGGCACCATCTACCAAGTCCAATCTGACCGGCATTTCTTGCAGCTTCTCAGATCCCGTCCAAGTGCGACCCAATCACCGCCAGTCAAGCGTCTCTTCACGAGCGCGACCCGACAAGATATACCGTACCGAGGGATCTGCTCAACGAGGGCAGCAGACGCAACATCCCACCAGCTGCCCCTGCAGCCAACGAACCACCACACAACCGGGGGGGCTTTGACTAGCCATGGACGAGAGCATTCATCACTTCGTTAGCATCACCGGGGCAAGCCTCGATGTAGCTCGGGGCTTCCTGGAAATAACAGGCGGCGACTACCAGCGTGCCATCGAACTGTACTTTGAGAGTCCAGATCTCGTTGGGGCCGGTGTGTCCCATGGCACTGCCGCCGCCGCCTCAACATCTCGCCCCGCCCCTGCGTCCAGGAGAGCCAATATCGGCAGAGAAGACGACAGCGGGGTGATTCACATTAGCGACGACGACGACAACGACGATGGCGATGCTGATATGGACGCTGACGACTTTGACGACAACGACGAGGATGAGCGGGCTGCTGTTGCGCAGGCTGCTGCGCTGGCTCAAGAGGAGGAAGATGCTGCTATGGCTAAGCGTCTACAAGCAGAAATGTACCAGGAGTCGGGAAATGCTAGTGGTGATGTCAGGGCACCTATTGCGAGGACAACAGAAACGCTCGTTGCCCCGGATTCCACTTGGTCGGAAGAAGAAAGCTCAGCTATTCTGGAGCAGCTTCGGAGGAGACGCCAGATGCCTCGTAAGTCCACCCAGAAGCAAAAGAGAGGCAAGGAAAATAAAAAAAAAAGAGACTAACCGCCTTGTGATAGACCTAGGCAGAGGTCCCTTTGGTCATCGGATATGGGGAGATGACGGGGCCCGGCCTGAGCCCGCGTCTGGGAACGGCGCACCGTCCGCCCATGCTAGACGCCTGGAGGACCTGTTCCGACCGCCCTACGAACTCATGCATCGAGTCACATGGGACGAGGCTCGTACACTGGGCAAGGAAGATAAGAAGTGGATCATGGTCAACCTGCAAGACATGAGCGACTTCAATTGCCAAATGCTTAACCGAGACATTTGGAAGGATCGAGCCGTTCACGACTTGGTGAAGGAGAACTTCATCTTCATGCAGCTGGATAAAGACTACCCCGACGCGGAGGAATACATTACATTCTATTTCCCCAACCAGGGACATGAAAATCCAGACAACTACCCCCATGTGTCCATCGTCGACCCTCGAACGGGTGAGCAGGTCAAGGTCTGGAGCGGGAAGCCATTCCCAAGCGCTGTCGAGTTCCACGCCGAGGTGGCCGAGTTTTTGGACAGATACAGCCTCGCCGCAAACAGCAAGAACCCCGTCGCTAGAGCCGCGGCCCGCAAGCCTCAGGTCATTGACGTGGACCGGATGACGGAAGAGGAGATGCTGGAGATGGCTCTGAAAAACAGCCTGGCGGGAGCCGAGGCGAGTGGCTCGGGCTCAGGATCAACACCGAGCGTCCATGATCCCCGATGCGCTGACCAAGGAGCCTCAGCCATCGGGTGATCAGGAAGCGCAGAGTCCGTTTGACCAGATCTCAAGCACAAACCCCCACACCGAGCCCGCCAACAATCCGGCCACAACAACGCGCATCCAGTTTCGACACCCAGACGGACGCGTCATTCGACGGTTCAACCTACAGGATGATGTCCGTACGATATATGAATGGCTCAAGGCGGAGCCTTTGGAAGGCAAGGCTGATGTCAAGTTTGAGTTGAAGAGAATGCCCCAAGGCCAAGATCTGATTGAGCTTCTCGACTCCACCATTGAAGAGGCCGGCTTGAAGCAAGGAACAGTGATGATAGAATTCGTTACGGACGAGTAATGACGCTGGGGCATGCTCTTTTTCCTTTTTTTCTACTATTGCATGACGAATGACGACATACGTGATGCCGAAGCGCGACGTGTCTCTTGATCAACGCCTATTGGGCGTAGCCAGGGTGGCGATGAGGACATCATCTGCTTGATATAGACAACATGGGATACTGATACCCATTATGGGCGAACCGGTCTTACGACGATTGGCTTTGGTTTATTTGCTGCTGCTATACGGGAGGAAACCACTGCTTACAGCGGGTGAGGAACTTGTGTGTGTGTGTGTGTGTGTATGTGTGCTACGAAGCGGCTACGAAGCGGCTACGAAGCGACTACGGCAGATTTAGTTGCAGGGACTGGGCATGTGCTTTGCCCCTCTCAAAGCCTCCTCGTTTCCTTGTTTTCTTCTTCTCTTCTTTTACAGTCTAGGTAGTTTTTCTTTCGTCCCTTGGAGGCGCCAATCGGCGTCGTGCTTTTGCTAGTTATAGTATGGGCAGGTAGGTAGACAATGCAAGTGCTTTGACACGACATGAGCGAGCTTTCTTGGACGGCCCGTGGTTGGCCCAGTATCCATCCCTTTGACTCGGTGATATCGTGACGCTGTACAACCACGGCTGTCTTTATTTTGCTAGTGCCCGGCCGTGTCTGTGACGGTTGCCCCGCAAAACCCCTCGAAACGACGGCGTTGGGGGGGAAGATAAACAAGAGGCGGCTAGTGATGACGATGTCTTGTTTGGGGGCAGAATTACCAAGTACTAGATTAGATGGCTGTTTAGATGAGTTTCGAGTGTATTGGCCCTCTTGCATGCAGCTACTTGGTACATGTAGGTCGATGACAGTACATGCCTGTATTAGTCGATCCATGCACAAGCGCAGTCGCCAATGTGACGTCGTCGGCCGTTGATTTGATTTGTTGCTCCTTGCGGGCTAATCAGAAGCCTCTCCTTGCTCGTTGTTGCCGGTGCGACGGGATCCGGGCAAAATCAATACTAAACAGTTTACAGGCACCGCAGCGGCCCATAGTGGGGTTCACCGCCCGCCACAGCAGGTCGATGCACCAATCCCAGGGACTGCCGCTCATCACATTCAACCACCCGTGGGTTTTTTGATTCATGTTGGCACATGCCTTTTTGATCATTCACCATCGCCATTGTCTTTTTGTTTCCAAGCAGGCGAGTCTGTCTGTCTTGGGTTTGTGATAGATACATCGCGACGAACATCCGCGAGCAAGAGTGCATGGCTCTATGATCTGCGACGACGAGAGCAGGCCCCGGACGAGCGCATACGAATACAGCACAGCATCTCGCATTCCCGCTTCTTGGTCACGGCTGCAAAAGGGAGGCATCGGAGCAGCGCCATGGCGGAACCGCATCGGTATGCGGAAGAGGCCAACGAGGCCCTGGATCCGGAGCTTCTGTACACGAAAGAATACTGCATTGGTCAGTCTGCTGGTCTCGGGGAGATGGTGTCTTGGTGTTGGTCCCTAACGCTGTGGTGCTCGCAGGCGGTGGTAGCTTTGGCAAGGTGTTCAAGGGGTATGTCCTGACCTGTGCGGGTTGCCTTGAGAGGATTGTTGTTGGTTTCTGGTTGGTTTGCTTACTTTTTACTTTTCTGTTCTTCTGTTAGGGTCGATAAACGAAGCGGTCGCTCCGTCGCCATCAAGATCATCGACGTTGAAAATGCCGAAGACGAGGTCGAAGACATCATCCAGGAAATCGCCATCCTGTCCGAGCTGCAGTCTCCATACGTGACAAAGTACTACGGATCCTATGCAAAGGGCGCCGAGCTATGGATTGTCATGGAGTTTTGCGCCGGCGGCAGCTGTGCCGACCTTATGAAGCCGGGTATCATGGGCGAGGACTACATTGCAATCATCATAAGGGAGCTGCTGATGGGTCTGGACTATCTCCACACGGACAAGAAACTGCATCGGGATATCAAAGGTGAGAGGGCTCGAGCTCTTTCTTCTAGACGAGCGTCGCGGGTCAATCGGTTTTGCTGATGCCATAGGATAGCGGCCAATGTGCTTTTGGGGGCCAATGGCCAGGTCGAAGCTGGCCGATTTTGGCGTGTCGGGTCAGCTTTCGGCCACCATGACGAAGAAGAACACGTTTGTCGGGACCCCGTTTTGGATGGCACCAGAGGTCATTAAACAATCTGGATATGATCACAAGGCTGATATTTGGTCACTCGGTATCACGGCTCTCGAGCTTGCCAACGGCGAGCCTCCCTACGCCGACATTCACCCCATGAAGGTGCTCTTTCTCATCCCGAAAAACCCCCCTCCGAGGCTGGAGGGAAACTTTACAAAGGCATTCAAGGATTTTGTCGAGCTGTGCCTGCAGCGAGATCCCAAGGAACGACCGACGGCCAGGGACCTCCTGCGACACCCCTTTATCCGAAAGGCAAAGAAGACTACCTATCTTACCGAGCTGATAGAGCGACATTCCCGGTGGGCGGCGACGCACAAGACGGACGAGGAAGAGAACTGGGATGCCCACGAGAGTGCGCCGCCGGAGAGAACGCGAGTCAACGAGGACATGTGGGATTTTGGCACCGTCCGGCTCGTCAATGACCGCGGCGGCGTCGTCAGCCGGGTGCCCATGCTCAACCCGCTCGGTGCGAGTGCTACTAACACGAGAGCCACGCGGAACTCTGCCGATTACGGTGAACGACGGCGCGAGCCGTCCAGCCCGACGAAGTTGAGGGAGGTGGCCCTTCAGCCGAGCGATACGCTCAAGGCCACGAATCCGGCCAGCGCGGGAGCATCACGGCAATCGAGCCCGCAGCGGAAATACACACCCACGCAACAGCACACACCTACCCAACAGCAGCGTGGCTTCGTATCCAAAGCGGCTCCTCTACCTGCTAGCCCCGTGGTAATCAAGACTACAAGCTGGGAGGTCCAAGAGACAACCCCGAGATCTTCAAAGATTATCACAGTACCGGCCATTCCTCATCCACCGGAGCCACCCTCACCGGACTATGACCGGGAGCTTCAGGAACACTTGCAGCGCGACATGGGGATACTCAACTTAAATATAGATCTACCCGATCCCGTGCCTACACCCTCACCTCCCCCACCTCCGGCGCCTGCGCATAAGAAGATTTCCATACCTCCCGGGTTTGAAAAGTTTGAAAAACCGGTGCCGCCTACTCATGGGGTTTCGCCACGATCAACGAGCGGTAAGATTGCGAGATACGACGTGGCAGAAATCCCACCATTCAGAAACCCTTCGCCAAAACCGCAGCCTCAGCCGCAGTCTACCGTGCAGCGAACGGTAGCTCCGGTTGTGCCGCTGTCCCCAGTATCTCGATTGCCGGCTCCATCTGCACCAGCACCAGCACCAGCACCAGCACCCGCCCCTGCTCCGGTTCCTCCTCCCGCTCCCGCGCCTGTGTCTGCTCCATCGGCATCGGTATCCTCGTTGCGGTCACAGGGCCATTCCCCAGGATTGTTGGAAACATTTCCTTCGCCTCCGGCTCCGAACCCCAACGGAGAGCTGGATGCTCTCAACGACGTCATCTTTCCCGCGCTTGAAGAGGCTCTGAAGCGACGGCAGATTCGGCTCCAGCACATGTACAAGCCTGTTCCTAGCGGTTCGACTGTATCGTCGAAGCAGCAGCGAGCCGAGGCCGCTCATGAGAAAGTTCGCAAACTTGTCTATAAGCTAGCACATGTTTGCAAGGAGATTGACTACTATGATAAAGCAGAACCCGTAGGCATGGGGCGGGACGTTGGGAACTTTTTGGAGGGACTGCTTGAGGAGATTCTCGTTCGAGTCGAACCACTTGACGAGGACGAGGCGTAAACTACACTGAAACGGATAATCATGATGACGAGGAGCTAACGGCCGACAACTTTTTTTTTTGTTCTTTTTTGTTTGGGAAACGGGAATCAAGGTAAGTATGCTACAACAAAGGGAAAAAAAGAGAAAACAACGAGGGGAAGAGGCACGTCTAAGAGACCAATCTCAGGATGGTAAGATGTTGGATATGAGAGAGGACGGAACGCGATTGTAAGAGTGATGGAACTGGACTGAAATAATTTGGGTAAAGCAGGCGTGGTACAGGGCTGGAATATCTTGTTAGAGGGGGAGTCCGTCTGCTATTTTGCTTTGTTGTATACCGCGGAGGAGTAGCAATAGAATTTCCGATGGCTTTTTATTTTTTTTGTGAATGAATGAATTGATGAATTACACACCAATGCTTGATTTCAATACCGTATACTCTGTACTCTCAAGCTGTATTGCTGCTGTTATATCCTCACCATCCATTTATTAGCGATACGAAACTACCGCTGGCGATCCATTAGCTATCCTCGCCTCCCTAGTCCCAATCAGGCCAAGCACCACCGCCCGGAGCTGCGCTCGGAAAGACGTCGCATTCCGCTGTTTGATCCGAACTTTCCAGCCAAAAACCGGGGCAAAGGAACTCTTGGGGAGAAAAAAAAAACCAGCCAAGCGGAAAATAATGAGCGCTGCGGCGGCGCCGGCGCAGGCCGAAAAGGTGCTCGGCTCAATTGGGCGCAACGGTCACTGCGGTAATTTGGCCCAGGGCGATTTTTTGAAACCTGTTCGGAAAAAAAAATAACAACCTTCTCTTTCCTTTTTTCTTCTTCTTCTCTTCTTCTTCTGAACAACTTAACTCTGTTTACCTCTTTTTTCCCTTTGACTAGGTTTCCTTGTTTCTTGGACCGTGCACCTACTTGCTTAGCATCAAGGCTGAAACTCATCGTCTCTTTTGTCAAGATGCTGTCACGAAGCTCTCTCCGGACGGCCCAGGTATGTGGATTTTTTTATTTTGCATGGGGATTTGCAATGGCAGGGTTGGGAATGGGTTGCAGATTTGGATTGGCCAAGAAAAAGAGCAGTGGAATGCATGCGGTAACCTCTTGGGTTGTGTTGTTCTTGAGGGCAGAGGGAGAAGAGAGATGGAGGGGCTGGCTGGCTCTTGAGCCGAGGTCTTGTTGGCGAGATTTTTTTTTCTCAACGGGCCCCCCTTGGAAGATGCTGTTGCTGTTGGAACAAGGGACAAACCATGATCAAGAGCAGAAACTGACTTGCCATGTCGTCTACAGGTCCTTCGCGCCGCTGCCCAGCCCCAGCAGCTCAGCCGATCCTTCGCCACCGTCCAGTCCGACATCTTCAAGCCCGCCAAGTTTGGCGGCAAGTACACCGTCACCCTGATTCCCGGCGACGGCATCGGTGGCGAGGTGGCCGAGTCGGTCAAGACCATCTTCAAGGCCGACAACGTGCCCGTCGAGTGGGAGCAGATTGAGGTGTCGGGTGTCGAGGAGAGCGCGCTGCGAACCGAGGAGGCCTTCCGCGAGAGCGTGGCCTCGCTCAAGCGCAACAAGCTGGGCCTCAAGGGCATCCTGCACACGCCCGTCAGCCGCTCCGGCCACCAGAGCTTCAACGTGGCCATGCGCCAGGAGCTGGACATTTACGCCAGCATCTCGCTCATCAAGAACATCCCCGGCTACGAGACGCGCCACAAGGACGTCGACCTGTGCATCATCCGTGAGAACACCGAGGGCGAGTACTCTGGCCTCGAGCACCAGAGCGTCCCCGGCGTCGTCGAGTCCCTCAAGATCATCACCCGCGCCAAGTCGGAGCGCATTGCCAAGTTCGCCTTTGCCTTTGCCCTCGCCAACGGCCGCAAAAAGGTCACCTGCATCCACAAGGCCAACATCATGAAGCTGGCCGACGGCCTGTTCCGCAGCACCTTCCACCAGACCGCCAAGGAGTACCCTACCCTCGAGGTCAACGACATGATTGTCGACAACGCCTCCATGCAGGCCGTCTCCCGCCCCCAGCAGTTCGACGTCATGGTCATGCCCAACCTGTACGGCGGCATCCTGTCCAACATTGGCGCCGCCCTGGTCGGTGGGCCCGGCATCGTCCCCGGCTGCAACATGGGCCGTGAGGTGGCCGTCTTCGAGCCCGGCTGCCGTCACGTCGGCCTGGATATCAAGGGCAAGGACCAGGCCAACCCCACCGCCATGATTCTCAGCGGCAGCATGCTCCTGAGACACCTTGGCCTCGACGACCACGCCAACCGCATCTCCAAGGCCGTCTATGGCGTTATTGCCGAGGGGTAAGTGCAACTTTGTTTCTTCTTTTTGTATCTTGTGCGAGTTTACTGACAATTTCTATAGCAAGGTTCGCACACGGGACATGGGTGGTGAGTCCACAACACACGAGTTCACCAAGGCCATCCTCGACAAGATGGAGACCATCTAAATACCCAAACCCCCCATACCAACGCAGCCTTGAGGATAAATCGCGCAAGGCAAACCAACAACTACTTATCAAAAAGAGAGAAACCAAAATTACCCCAAACACGACCAATTTAACAACCACACCGCTTTCTCACACACATCTCGACCCGGCGTGTTTGGGAAGATGATACCTCAAACCTTAGAATCCGAGGCGATGCGGAGCAACGCCGCTGGGAAGAAAAAAAAAACATGATATAAAGGGGGCAGAGTAAAAAAAAAAGTTCAAAGGGCCAGATAGAAAATGGTTATTGGGGGGAAGGCGAATATTATTGAGGTGGTGGGAGAATAACAAAGGGGTGTGTAACTATGGTTGACATGAGCGTATGGAGTCTGAATACATAGAATTTTACAGTACATGATTATTGCTATTTTGGCTTGCGTGGTTGGGTGTAGCTGGTATGTTGCCGACGGGACTGCTCACATAGTTATTGCCCTTGTATATACAGGATTGATTCTGGATTGCGAATCAAAGGCTGCGGCGTAGCCTTCCTCTGAATCCGCTACTACAGCTTGGCTGGCCCTCCGTAGATCAAACCTTGGGAGTTCAGGCCACAAAGTATAGCCGCGTCACCATCATAAAAGGTATATATGTACACGGTGATGCCGGAGTTTCTTTTATTCTTCTGGTGTATATACCGCCCAGTCTAATAGATCTATAGAAAAGTAAGTACGCTCTGCCTCTAAATTTTCTCATCAAAAAGCAACGTCCAAATCTACCTGTAAAGATACGTTCGACATGTTCTTTGAAGGCTCAGGCGTCGTCAACGCAGCGACAATCCGGTCGAGGCCCTCGTTCAGATAGTCCATGTCATGCGAAAACACGATACGGAACCAGCCCGGCTTCTCCGATCCGAATCGCACGCCTGAAGCGAGAAAGACCTTGTGCCTCAGCAGGGCATCCATGACAGCCTGGTCGAGATCTTTGGGCTTGGAGTCCTGATGCTTGAGATATGTTCTGCCGAGGTCGGCCCAGATGAAGAAGCCAGCGTTTGCGCCAGTGGCGTAGACGATGTCGTTGGCTTTGGCCCAAGACGCAATGTACTCGTAGTAGGAGCCGAGTTTTCGTTGGTTTTCGCTAATGTAGTTTTCGACCCAGACGTCGTCGTTTAATACATTCGCAAAGACATGTTCTGAGAGGGACGAGACGGAGGATAGCAGCACGGCGGGAGCCAGCGCCGTCATAAAATCCACGTTATGCTGAGAGATGATGGCTCCCAATCGCAATCCATTGGCACCGAAATCCTTGGACATGCCCCAGAGGCAATGCACATACGCCGGGTCTATCAACCCGGTAGGATCGATGGAGAGAACGAGAGTAGAAGGGTGCTGGAGGGGGATTCGTGTCGATTGTGTTTTCAAATACCGAGAGAGCGTAGATTTCGTCGCTGATGAGGTGCAGCTTGTACTTGTTGCAGAACTTGAGCAGGTCGATGAGGACTTGTCGGGGGTAGCATCTTCCAAGGGGGTTGTGCGGATGACATAGGAGGACAGCAGAGACCTTTTCGCCGTTTGCTCGAGCTTCGAGAAGTCTTTGCTCGTATTTCTCGACGCAATTGGTTCCCAGGGGATCATCCTCTCCGAAATCGACGAAACCGAGCTTCGTTCCCGTGCGGAGCGTCGCATCACCGGGAAAAGCACCATAGTAAGGCCGGCCGAGGAGAATCACGTCGCCCGGATCTGCAAACGCCCACGCCATGTGCTCAACCGCCGAAGTGCAGCCACTGGCAACGGCAACATGCTCCGGCTTTATAGGAACCACGGTATCAAGGTGCTTGGTGAGGAAGCTCGCAATGGCGGTGCGGCTGCGCTTGAAGAAGTCGCCATAGGTAAAGGCGGAGGTGGGGACTTTGAGGTTGGCGTGGAGGTGCGTTTGGAGGGAGGCGTGCATGAGGTAGTTTTCTGCGACGCCGAGGTTGACGTAGCCGGACGGGTTGAGGGTTGGATGCCAGTTGTCTGAGAGGATGGGGCCGGAGGGATCTGGGGTTGTGAGCTTGGAGGCTCGAGATGAGAGGGCCATGATGGGAGCGGTTTCTGTGTAAGTGGGTGTGTGTTCTCGTATTGGTGTGAGATTTCTTTCTGTTTCTTGTTGAGAAGCAGCTGTGAGACACTGTGAGAGGAGATTATATGATGAGAATAGTTGAAGCAACCGAGTAAAATGTACTGAGAGAGGTGAAGGAGAAGGGGGGGGAGCTTATAAGTGATCCATATTTTGGTGAGAAGTGAGCGTGAGATGGGTGTTTAGTAGTCGAGGGCCGCCTTTAGTCATTTAGCCGGGCGAGATACGAGACCGGCCCCTCAATTGGAGATGGAGAAAGCGATGATAACAAGTTTATTCCCGCAGAGGCTAGTAGTTGCTGTTTTCTTTGCACCGTTTCGGTGAGTCTTTGGCCGAGCGGGTGGTCGGCCGAGTTGCGGATGAGCGTTAATTGCCTGCATACATTACCCGTGTTGCTTGGTATGACATGGCGGGGTTTCGCCGTGATGTTGCGATGATATATATAAAAGGTACCGATATTTTTGGTGAAAATGGGGGGTATTATTAGAATGGAAGTATCTCAAGGTTTTTAAATAGATGAAGGGAATTTAGCCTTGGGATGTTTAAGCTGTAATGGTGGCTGGGTCAAAGGATTAGGTGAAGCTCAAAATGCGCCAAAAATTCAGACATTGGCATACACTTCGAGCGTACGTAGGTTCTTATTTGATGTCTTATAAGTTCGGGGGC
The DNA here is from genome assembly GCA_001721665.1 of Trichoderma pleuroti. NCBI lineage: Eukaryota > Fungi > Ascomycota > Sordariomycetes > Hypocreales > Hypocreaceae > Trichoderma > Trichoderma pleuroti. The sequence goes on along the minus strand of MDJU01000089.1, from coordinate 49,372 downwards.
TCAACCAATGCAAAAAATACTTTCCTACCAATACAGAAATATAAAAAGCAGCGACAATCCCCGGAAATGGATTTTGCATTCCAACCACTCGACGATTGTTGTTGAAATAATAGCGAACCAACAGCACATCTACCGCTACCACTCAGTACCTACAAACAGCAGCGCCGCAGCGAGCCAACACGCACAGGCATTGGCCGGATCGGGGAAATTGAATTCCCGTCCAAAATAAGGAAAAAAACCCTGGCAGCCAACCCCTCCATTGGTCATTGGTCGCATGGCGGGGTGACTCCGATTTCTGCTATGACTCTGCGGCTGTGATATTTTTTTTTTCTGAATATTTCAACCGGCCCAAGCACGATATCCTCCGTTTCCCGCCAAAACACCACTAGATACCACGAAAATCGCACACCATGGCGGACAATCAACCTACTGCCGGCGATGCTGCCGTCGACGCTGCCGCCGCTGCCGTTGGCAAGCTGCACCTGGACGAGGTCACTGGCGAGATGATCTCCAAGACGGAACTCAAGAAGCGCCAAAAGGCTCGCGAGAAGGAGGCCGCCAAGAAGGAGAAGGAGGCTGCCAACAAGGACAAGAAGCCCGCGCAGGCCGCTGGCAACAAGAACGCCGAGGCTGCCGAGAAGGAGCTCACCCCGAACCAGGTATGCGCTGCACATTCGAGATGTGGCATGGCCAAGGCAGTTTTGCTAATTCGACATGACAAATAGTACTTCGAGATCCGATCAAGAACCGTCAACGACCTCCATGCCAAGGGCAAGGCTTACCCTCACAAGGTGCGCTCCTACAGATGACTGGCAAAGAAGCCAAGACGACGCTGGTGGCTGACCAATTCATAGTTCCACGTCACATATGACATTCGCAAGTTCGCCGAGGAATACTCCAACCTCAAGAACGGCGAGATGAACAAGGACAAGATGATTGCGCTCGCTGGCCGAGTCTACGTCCGCCGATCAGCAGGCAGCAAGCTGTACTTTTACGACATCCGCTCCGAGGTATGCCGTGCCACGCCTCCCTTATTCAAAAAAACAGTCGAATCCGGGGCTAATGATTTTTTAGGGCACTCGACTCCAAGTCCTTGCTCAGGCTGATAACCGCGAGGAGGGCACTCCTGACTTTGACGAGCAGCACCTCAACCTCCGCCGTGGTGACATCATCGGTTCGTACATGGAATCCCCATTGTCCAACAGCGAAACCCCTTCTAACTCGCTTTACTCTAGGCATTCGAGGCTACCCTACTCGAACCAACCCCAAGAACAAGCAGGGAACCGGCGACTTCTCTGGTGAACTCTCTATTGCGGCTGTCGAGGTCGTTCTTTTGTCGCCATGCTTGCACCAGGTAGGTCATTGTGATTGCGTGACTTGACCAATATTCTGGTTTTCTGACTCTTCTTAGATCCCCGATGACCACTACGGCTTCAAGAACCCCGAGCAGCGATTCCGCCAGCGCTACCTCGATCTCATGATGAACGACAACGTCCGAAACGTCTTCATCACCCGTGCCAAGGTTGACTCCTACATCCGCCGTTGGTTCGACGACCGGGATTTCATCGCCGTTCAGACCCCCATGCTCAACGCCATTGCTGGTGGTGCCACCGCCAAGCCGTTTATTACTCACCACAACGATCTCGACATGGACATGTACCTCCGTATCGCTCCTGAGCTCTACCTCAAGATGCTTGTCGTCGGTGGATTGAACCGTGTCTATGAGATGGGCCGACAGTTTAGAAATGAGAGCATGGATCTGACCCACAACCCTGGTAGGTTCTGAGTTCATCACCTCCCGGTTTGGCATGGAACTAATATTTTCTGTCTAGAATTCACCACTCTCGAGTTCTATATGGCCTACGCCGATTACTATGACCTCATGGCCATGACCGAGGAGCTTGTTACCGGCCTGGTCAAGCACATCCACGGCTCTTACAAGACCAAGTACCACAACATCAAGGGCGAGGAGGTTGAGATCAACTGGGAAGGCCCATGGCGCCGAATTGAAATGATCCCCACCCTGGAGGAGTGTGTCGGCGAAAAGTTTCCTCCTGCTGATGAGCTCCACACCGATGAGGCCAACCAGTTCTTCAGAAGAGTCCTCAAGAAGACTGGTGTTGAGTGCAACCCTCCTCTGACCAACGCCCGTATGCTGGACGCCCTGGTTGGAGAGTTCCTCGAGTCTCAATGCGTAAGTTGATTTACCAGTGTTGCATAACAACTTGTTTTCTTCCCTTTTGCTGACACTATTGTTTAGACCAACCCAACTTTTATTACCGGCCACCCCAAGATGATGTCTCCTCTCGCCAAGAGCTCTCGCAGCACCCCGGGTCTCTGCGAGCGATTTGAGGCTTTCGTCTGCAAGAAGGAAATCGTCAATGCGTAAGTGTTCCCAACTTGACACCTTGCTAATATGAGTGGCTAACATCAGCGTTTAGCTACACCGAGTTGAATGTCGCCCTTGAGCAGCGTGAGCGATTCGAAGAGCAGGCCCGACAAAAGGCTCAGGGTGATGACGAAGCCCAGGGTGTTGACGAGACCTTCTGCAAGGCTCTTGAGCACGGTCTCCCCCCCACCGGCGGCTGGGGCATGGGTATTGACCGAATGATGATGTTCTTGACCGACAACTATAGCATTAGAGAAGTTTTGGCTTTCCCCACCATGAAGCCGGAGCCGAACACTGGCTCAACAGAGAAGCCTGCTGAGGCCGCACAGGCATAGAAGATGTACTTTGAAAGTTTCTAAAAAAAACAAGGAAAAATCAAGACGAAGAAAAAAATTGGGTAGTGACGGGAGGTATCTTGTCAAAGGAATGAAATATTGACGCATATGGGTAGAATGTTGTTCTATAAAGTACAGCATCTTGATAGTGATGAATAAAACAATGCATTTTCCTCGGAAGCAAGATCTAGACTACTCTAACAAATCTGTGTGGACGTAGAGTTGGCCTGACTGATGAGAGGGTATCAACAATTTCATATATATCATGTATGTCTAAGAAATCTCCAGAAACCAAATGCGCCACCAACGCCTATACCATGCATCACAAGCTCGCCACCCGACATTGATATACAGCTCGCTCTTAAAATTGCACCCGACGCTTGCGGCCCGTGTATTTGGACGTGGCCTTGACGATCTTGCCCTTGCGTTCCATCTGTTCCTTTTTCTTGACAATCCATGCCTTGCTGCCCTTTTTGACCTGGGCGCTATTCGCCTTGAGCCTCTTCCTGGCATCCAAGACGTCGACGTTGTCCATGCCGTCGACGACGCCCGTGATGTCTGTGTTGCCGCCCTCGTTGTCGTTGTTGCCGACGGTAAGGACGAGATAGAGCTTGACGTTTTTGGTGCCGGGGTCGTCTTCGAGGATACCCGCGCCAAAGCCGGCCTTGACGGCGGCCTGGGTAATCATGTGGCGCTGCGTGTCGTTTTTAGGGTAAAACTGGCACACGGCGCGGCCTCCGCGGCGCAGCGAGGCGTACAGGCCGTTGAAGAAGCGGTTGAGGCGGCCCGTGGGCGAGGTCTCGCTGGACTCTGCGCTGCAGAGCCACTGGATGGCGGAGATGCTGATGGCGGCGTCAAAGGTGCCGGCGCGGAAGGGCACGCCCTGGCCAATGTCGGCGAGCATGAGGTCGCCCTCGACGTCGCGCTGCAGGGCAATGTCGAGCATGGAGGGGGAGACGTCCATGCCGACCCAGACGTGCGGGCCGCCGTCGGAGGGGTCGACGGCGGAGAGGATCTCGCCGGAGAGGCCGCTGCCGCAGCCAATGTCGAGGATGAAGGAGGGGGATTTGAGGTCGAGCAGCTCGAGGGCGCGGCGGGTCATGGAGGCTTGGATGTTTTGGATGCGGGACGAGGTTGTGTATTTGCGGGCTTCAATGTCGTCATAGTGGACGTCGGCCGCGCTGGATTGTGTGGTTAGAAACGAGGCCGGACGATGAAGGACGATGGTGGGGAGGAGAAGGAATGACTGAGAGGGGAGAGGAGCTTACAGGGAGTCCTCGGGGCGAGACATTGTGGGAGACTATGTGGTGAGTTTGTCTAGGGATTGGCTGGATTGGATTGTAGATTGTAATCAATGCGCCCTGCGAGAAGGGGTTATGTGAAATGTATTGGTTGTTCTTTTTTTTTCTTGCTTGGATCATGGAGGTTGCGCTGCGGGTGGGCGCATCGTGAACCATTTTTTTGTGGGTGTTATCGATAAGGATTTGCTTGCATGGCGTATAAATGGCCATCCTCACATGCCAATGACAGTCAATATTAGCATCGGCTATGGAACGAGTTTACAGCAATTATTGAATCTTGATACCCGATTTTCTATACTTTATAAATATAATATATATATCTGTTTATTTTTTTTTTACTTTGTTCTCAGTCCAATATACACCGCACAGCTGCAAGCATCACCTCGTTTGCACTCCTCATCAGCTCGCCTCGGAAGCGGGAAAATGCTTTCGTTCCGTATGACGACAGGCCCACGAGATCCCATGCAGCTCATCCCAGCTATGAGCACATGAACGTGTCCACAGCTAACCTTGTTCTAAGACGACCTTGTCTTCTTCATTTTACCTTGCACCATTTCTTCTTCCCAAGCTTCTTTTTCTTCCATTGCATCTCGTCGCTCGAATCAAAACTTGTGCTTGTCGATATACAGCTTCTAGCAAAGATGTGGATTCTCCCCCTGCTGGGCTACGCCGGCGCCATTCTCGGCTTCTGCTTCCTGACGCTGTCCATCGCGTCCGGGCTTTACTACCTTTCGGAGCTTGTGGAGGAACATACCGTCTTGGCAAAGCGGCTGCTTACACGCCTGATTCAAATCATCATCGGCGTGCAGGTGGTGCTGTGGCTCATTGACGGCTTCCCCTTCTGGGCGACCGTTTTGGGTATTGTGTCGCATGTCGTCTACCTGGGCAACATGAGGAGGTTTCCTTATGTGCAGCTCACTGACCCGTTGTTCCTGCTGTCTTGTGGTACGAATTCCAGTTCGATTCGTGGAGGCAAAGGGTGCTTATGCTAACATGGATCCCAGTGTTGGTGTTGCTCGATCATTATGTGTGGTTTCGACACTTCGCCGACAGCCAAGCGCGTGCTTACAACCGAACCTCGTACTATGAGCAGGTGGACGTCCCGACCTTCACCATGATCGCGTCATACTTTGGCCTGTGTGTCTGGCTGGTGCCATTCGCGCTGTTTGTGAGCTTGTCTGCGGGCGACAACGTGCTGCCTACCATGGGCACGGAGCCTGTTCGCGGCATGGAGGGCAAGAGCAAGCCTCAGGGCATGGTCAAGGCCGTTGTCGACTGGGTTCGCGGCTTGATCGGGGACATGGCTGGGTCCGGAATGGACCGGCCATAAGAGCATGTTGGCTCTCTTTCTTGGACAAGATTGTTAATACGCTGCTACGAGGCCGGCTGGCCGGCTTCGATCGAGTTTCTGAGATGAATGTCTCGCCGAACATCTGGGACGCCGCATCTCTGGAACAAAGACCCCTTCAGAAATAAATGGGCTTTCATCGCCAAAGTCTATTCCTTTGCGGGAGACCAACTCGGCAGAGATACAGCCTCCCTCTCTTACTTCCTCAATGTCTCATGCTCTATCATGAAGATCATCGAGCCTTCTATTTACCTTGTTGCTTTCGGCTGGTTGGTGGAAGACGAGGCTGGGACCCCGAAGCTCTTACAACCTGATGGCACACACGCCATTGCAATAATGAAAAACGAACTTGTTTCGATAATAGTAATCGCCAGCCACCTGGCGTTAATGTTTCTCTCATGGGTCGAATGAAGGCTGGCAGCAGTGGCACATCTGATTCTCTCCTCACGGCTTCAACAAAAGAAACGACAGACTTGATGGGACCTGCCTATTCCTTGGTCGATTATGAGTGGGCTGCAGCTCGTGGAATCGTGAGTGCATTGCGATTCCAGGCCGTCAGAGTCTTTAATAACATGTCTATAAGCAGGATCAAAAGATTGACACTGCAAGTCGCATAGAATCACCATTCTCGATTTCATACCTCTTGTGTTCATCTCAGATGGAGGAGTGGCCGTTCTACTGACACTGAGCTCTTGCATTAAATCACCATTACTTGCGTTGGGCCCTTGGCGTCATCGATTGACATGTAGCATGTTCTGTCATTGCAATAGCCGCAGTCATCTTGAGGGACTTGGTTAGACGTGAGCTGGTAAAGCTCGTTATATGGAGCATCTTGGCTCAATATCCAAGAGACTTGTTTACTACTGCCCATGATCCTCGATGCTAGATGTGCGTATTGCACTCAAGGGGCTGGTATGAAATCGAAGAGATGAAGATGACTTGACTATCCCTAGAGATGTAGTGTGTTTAACGAGTGCGTTCAGTGTAAAGCATGTGCCCCGTGATGGGCGCGCTGTCGTGTATGTTTACAAGCGCCAAGCGTAGAAATCCTCAATCCTCAACAAGCCCACGTGTTTATGTCGTAACTGGTCGCACAATACCCTTGCGGCCCGGCTGTACTCTTACAAATATAATACATGATGGCAACCCAACGCGCATTCACTCCTTGCTGCCTGCGCCTTGCCAAAACTTCTTGTCCACCTTGTCATCGGGCGCGGTGTGACCATGGTCGAATTTCTTTTCAAAGTCCTTGTTGCTAATTGTAACCACACAAGTCAGCTTTTCCCTAATGTAGCGGAGATATATAAGAGGTTAATTTGGCTTACTGCTGCCGGACTTCCTCCTTTTGCTCCTTGGTGAGCTCCTCCGACTTATTGACGCCGGGCGTGCTGAGGTTGGAGGTTTTGGGCTGCGGAACGGTGCCGTTTTTCGGGTGCTCTGGTTTTGAGTCGCCTTCTTGCTTGATGGCGGAGATGAGGCGCGGGACGGATTGGTGGAAGGGGCGGATGGAGGTGCGGATGAAGCTCGTGGAGGGGAGTTTGCGGAGGTGCAGAGTTGAGGCCATTGTGTTTTGTTTCTTTGGATGGTTGGAAATTTGAATTGAATTGATTTTGGGTTTTTTTTTTGTTTTGTAGGAATTGAGATTTGGAGGTTACTTGTACTTGTAGGCCGTTTTTGGAGATTTGCCTCCTTGGGTGGTGATCTGGTGTTGACGTCAAGGGGATGACATCATCAGCGTAGATGAATTTGGGGTTCAGTCAGCGAGAATAGGGATCAGCGATTGAGATGTGAGATGGATTGTGTTTGCTATTACATGAATTTGCTATTAACTATTCACTATGGTATAAATAAAAAAATATCGGTCTATGTGGGAATTGATAAGAAGAGAAGCATATGAAAGACAGGTAAATCCAGACAACGTTTTGACTTGATGTTAAACAATGGCAAATGAGTACAGGGGATGTTCTAAGCTTCAGGAGCAATGCGGATGAGAGGCGATCCCATACCGGCGCCCTTGCCCCAAGCCTCGTGAGCCTGCTTGATGTCGTCGAGTTCCCAGACTGCCTTGATGGGCACTGTAATGGTGCCCTCCTTGACCATGTCGAGCAGCAGACGGAATGTGGGCTGGAAAGAAGACTGGTTGCGCGTGATGCCAAAGAACCTGGTCGTCTTGTTGGACCAAAAGTAGAGCGACTTGGACAGCAGCTTGAACACGGGGGGCCAGATGGAGCGCGTCTTGCCGTCGGTCAGAGTAGACAGATTGTTGCCGTAGGCGACGACGATGCTCCTCTCAGCACTGGACAGGATGTCGTAGGACTCGTCGAAGCTCTCAAAGCCTAGGGCGTCGAACACGGCGTGCACGCCGCCAATCTCCTTCATGGCGCGCATCCAGTCCTTGTTGGTGTAGAGAAAGGGGTGGGCGCCGGCCTCCTTGAGAGCGGCGTGGTTGCGCTCGGCGGCGGTGCCGTAGACGGTTGCGCCCTGGAGGAGGCAGAGATACATGATGCCCTGGCCGACGGCGCCGCTGATGCCGTGGATGAAGACGCGCTGGCCGGCCTTTACCTTTGCGGTGCGGTTGACCATGCCGTAGGCGGTGGTCCAGTCGAGGGCCATGGCGGCGGCCTGCTTGGGGTCGACTCCCTCGGGAATGGCGACGAGGTGCTTCTCCTCAATGTTGATGTACTCGGCATCCGAGTCGTACTTTGTCATGGCGGTGACCATGTCGCCGGGCTTGAACTTGGAGCATCCGGGGCCGTTGGCGGTGACTCGGCCGGAGAAGCAGTAGCCGGGGGTGAGGGGGGCGGCCTTTTGGAGGGGGTAGATGCCGAGGCGCATGTTGATGTCGGCGCCGGAGAAGCCAGCGTAGTAGATTTTGACTTGGACGTGGTCCTTGGGAGGAGGGGCGATGGTGGAGTTTACGATTTCGAGGCTGGTGGAGGCAGGGCCGAAGGCGGTGATGACGACTTTGCGGTTGGGGATGGCCATTGTGTGAGGTTTGTGGTGGTGTAAGTGAGGTTGTGGTGTAAGTGAGATGGTGGTGTAGGTTGGTGTAAGTGGTGAGACTTTCTTGTCAAGAAGTGGCAAGATGGTGTATTCAATATAGAAAAGAGGTATTAAGGGATGATGATGCTTGAAAGATGAGGTATAAGAGATGAACTGTTGCTTTGTTGCTTGCTTGCTGTGTTTGCGTGTGATGCTGAGCAGCTCTTCCCATCTCCCAAGACCGGCGGCATCACGTCCTATTTATTTCCCCCTTGGACAAGCTCCACGTTCCCATCCAACACTTTGCGCCGTCGTCACTACGAACAATCCTTCGACGCCATAGAGCCACTATCGCAGCGCAGCTCAGCCAAGGAGGAAGAAAAAAAAACCAACGCCATCACCACGCACTCCCGACACGCCGCAGCACCGCCCAACGTGAGGTCACGGCAGCCCGGAGTAGGAAATGGCGACAACGAAAGGGGGCTCCATTAGCCTTAACCGGCCCCAGTCAGTCCGCCCGGGGAAATAATAAACAACAGCGTCAAGCCCTGTGGAACTCCGACCTCCGTGCTTCTTCTTTGCTGCCCCTGTCCTGTGTGGTTTTGGTAGAGCGGCATCCTTGCAATCTGCTTTTTTATGTCGGCGGCACGGAGGCTAGCGAGGGGGAACTTTGGGCCGGTTGGCAGTTTGTGGCTTTTTTTTAGTGCAGCTACGGTACGCGTATCGGAGAGGTAGCTTTGATGTGTTTTAGGGGGATGACAAGTCCATATAGAGTCGGATTATTGGGATGAATCGTGTCGAATAAATTGTGAAGAAAACATATTTGCTCATCTATAGTATCTAGTAACATGACTGTCTCTTTTTTGCCTGTGAATTAATGTTTAGTCTGGTGAAATGCCAACCGTCACACCACCATCCCCCCGTCTAAGCGGAACATTGGAGGTACCTCCGCAGCATCCACCGATCGGTGCCAGCCGCTGCCGTTCGGGTAGATTGTTGCCCGCGTGGCGCTCTGGTGGCTTGCCCGACCTGCACCCTCTGGATGCTAAAAGCTGGCCAGTCCTCCGAGTCCCGACCATCAAACTAAATCTTCCAGGTTCATCAAAATTCGCCTAGGGGAAATTCTCGTTTGCTAAAAAAAAAAAGGCAGACGCGCTGCCCGATGACGACGCCCTCGTGGAATCCGCGAGACTCAGCAGCACATGCCTCGTAATGTGAATCGATGCCTGTTCATTCACAATGACTCACGCCGTCCACTCATTGGCCTGATCATGTTGAAACTGCTCTACTGCACTGCACCTCTGCCAACTACGGACCACGGAGCATACACGAGATGCTCATGTTCACTGTTAGCGCCCCCCCTGCGGAATCCTTCCACTTGATCCTTCCATCGTCTGGCCCGTCCACCGCCAGATGGTACGGCTTGCGCATCCCGCTTCATCAGCCATGGTCTGCCTGGGTATCCTGATGGGCAGCTCTTCTTAAGGAGACTGCGCGGGTAACATGCCCAATCATCTCGCTTTCAAAGGACACATTTGCTCTTTTCCTTGCAATCGACTACGAGACCATGAAGAAGCAGCAAAATGGTTTAATGGCCATGTGCCACTCACCGCTGGTGCGGCTGGAGTTTGGCTCGCGCCGGGGGTCCACTTACGGCACCGTGACAATCGCAGCAGTTTCCGACATGTGAATAAGAAACCGGCCCTCGTTTTCCGAGTTCGCAAAGGAGTTGTTCCTAAAAGCGGCCTGGATGGCGAATAATTGTCATGCACATCCAAGCAACAGCCTATGGAGTCTCTGTTTCCACCACTGAGCAATTTGGAACTATGCCAAATAGTGCAGATGCATGCGTCCGCGATTCCCGCATCCTCCCAATCTACATGCAATGGATGAATTCTGCACGACCTGTCTTCATTAATGATGCCAATTACGAACTCTTGGTCTTCCTTGAGAGCAGAATATTCAATCATCTATTGTTATACTTGCCACGATGGCTGACTACCCAGTACCCGTCCATGTCCCCCGTTATCCATGCCAAACGTACAAGTCAAATTCCACCAATTTATACCGCGGCAACAAAAATCACCTTATGCCTGCGAACTCTGCGCTCCCAACCTCATCACCGAAGCCAACTTCTGTCTCGCGCTCTCCTTGTTCCGATCGACCCTCGGAGTAGCGTCATATCTCTCGCCGTCCTCGAATCCTATCTTTTGAGGCCGTGGAGGAGGCGGCGGCGGCGCATGATGCGGTGCCGATTGGGCCGCCGTGTAATACGATTCATCCCACTCCTGGCCAGACGTTACCCCGTTGGTCTGGACATTCTGCTGGCTCAGTTGAGGAGCCGGCGTGGTGTCGACGCTGACTGATGGCCGGGGTCGCTCCTCTCGTCTCTTGCGACGCACTGGCGGGTTTTGTGATGCGAGAGGCTGCTGAGCTGTCTCGTGCGTTGATGATACTGAAAAGCGCCTGGAGCTGTAGTCATTCCGAGGCTGATCCTCGTCGTCTGTCGCAACCTCGTCCTCCATTTCATCCTCGTACGCCCGCAGCTCGCTCCTCATGGCTAGACTGGCACAGATGCTTCGTGCCTCCTCGATGGCCGCCTTTCTTGCCTTCAAGGCCGTCCGGCGGTCTCGCGTCTCTTTATTCTCCGCGGCAATGGCCTCGACGGTGGCATTTTGCATGCGTAGAATCTCAATCGGGTTGAAGAGCCCGAGCATCCGCAGAAGCAAGTGTCTCTCGACAACTTGAGTGATGGTGTTGCGAGTGAATATCCGCGCCGTGAGATCGTAGTATATGAGCATCTTTTCGAGGACTTCCTCTGCTTCGGTGTAGGTGCCGCCATTCTGAGTAGCTTCTGAGCGCCACCTAATGAGACGTTGTTCGTATTCAGGATCGTACGGCTGGATTTCCAACTCTAAATCGTCAGTCAGCCTCTTGAGCTCCTTTTCTGCCTCGTCCATCATTTCCTTCATCTTGGTCTCCAAGAAGTGGAATCGCAAGGGGTCCCTCATCCTCAAGGGCCAGACATGGTCAATCACGTCGGCGAGGAATTCGTTGCAAATGACTCCGACATTCTCCTTGTACTCCTGGGCAAGAATAGGCCAGTTTCGAGAAAAGTCTTGGAACAGGATATACGGGGCCCTGGGGTTGGAGTCCAGGGGAAGTTCATTACCCCGAATTTGTCGCAGCAGCGGCTCGACTTCTCTCTGTGCAAACTCTCTCTTGGACTGGTCATCGACGACTCCCGCGGCCGGCAAGTTCATGCCAGAACCAGAAGAGGCAGAAAAGTTGACTTTGCTGCCATGTTGGCGGAAGAGGCGCGAGAACCGCTCGCTCTCTTCGCGGACTCGTGCCCGCAGCTTCTGCGGAGGCGTTCCCTTGGGGCTGGATTTTCTTGCGAAAAAGGACTCTCCCACTGGATTCTTGTAATTGCCATTGACGGCGGGCGTGACGAGATTGCCCGATGCAGAAAAGAGCTCGCCCATCTCGAAGCGCATCTCCTCGATGGTGTCTTTTCCAGAGCCCATGGCTTTGAGATCAGCTTCGCACTGCTCGAGGGCCTGTTGGATCTGTCTTCGGAGCGATTTGACGTGTTTTCCCACGTGTCGCTGGAGCTGGGAGCTGAGCTTCTGTCGCAAGGCTTCGATCCCCCACATGTGAGGCGGCAGGGCGGCCCATTTACCCTTTGTGAAGAAGTCGGCCTCGCGCCGCGTTCGATCGTCCGCAGAGGACCAGTACTCGCCCGGTCCTGGGTTGAGCAGGATGTACCAGCCGAGCTTGAAGTTGTTTTCTCGGTCCTTGTTCGCGACGAGCTCGATGAACTTGTCCTCGAGGCCAATGCCTTCGGTCATGTCCGGCTTTGTCAAGACGCCAATGGTGCGTGAGCCAGAAGGGTCAAAGTGGCGAGCCTTTTTCAATATCGGCGCCTGCACGTAGTCGTTGTTGCCGCCGATGACGGCCAGGATGATGGTCCGGCTGCTCTTCATGTACCGATCGGAGAGCATTTCGATGGTCTGAATGTCCGCCTCGGACTGATCTCGATTGGCCACTCGCACAAGGCCGGGCAGGTCGACGAGACTCAGCATGGGCATTTCCGGCCCCATTTTCTCAACCACGAGGATATCGCGGGCGGCGAAGCGGCCTGGTATGCTGCGCGGCGCGATGAGTTCCGTGGCCTCTCTCATCATGGCGTCAAAGGGCGTGTCGATGCCAACATCGCCTCCAAACTGCAGCAGGCGAGCCTGCTCATTGTAAGGGCGATTCTTGTCGGGAATAATGGACACCTTGAGGTTCGTCTCCTTTGCTCTCCTCAGGCGAATCTCCGTCGCAAAACGAGTGCAAGCTCCGGCGTCTCGAGGAAAGGGCGTGCCGCTGAGGGCTTCGAGGACAGAACTCTTGCCGGCGGATTGGTCGCCCACGACGACAATCTGGGGCAGCTTGACATTGTCTAGCTGGGCGAATTGGAGCCTGTCGATGAGGTCCAGCAGGCCCCTCTGCTCGTCTGCGAGACCTTGAGCTTCGAGGGAGGACCCGAGCGTAGGGGCCATGGCGGGATGTGCGGATTGGGAGTTTAACAGCATAGATCCCATCACCTTGTGAATTGAAGGAATAAAGATCAAACGAGGATATATGAATCAAAACAAGATTTGTGTCAATTACTAACCAAAAAAAAGGTTGATGCCCCTTTTATATACAGGAATTACAACAAGGAGACCACACTACAGGCAGGCAGACCTTGGCGGCCCCCTCAGGCGTCGTTTCAAACGCCATGATTTGCCACTTCTCTTCGCTTTGCTGGTGCGTTTGTGTTTGGAATTTGCCTCGGGGTTACGCGTTTGCATACGAATTCACTCGAGGCAGCCATTTAGCAGCATCTGGTGGATTAAGTGCCAGATCTGGGGGGGTACGGGTACTCTTGCGTGACGAGTACAGGCAGCCGGCTTAACAGTGTGGCGAAGTGAATATGTAGCGCTCGATTGTGGCTGTGCAAGCCATTTACTTGTTTGCCGAGGCTTAACTGCTGCGATTGTGATTAGAGTTGGACAGATCAGATCAGCAAACATCCGTACATCTGGTATGGGATACTATTCCAGATCTCAAGAGAGAGATGGAGCGTATTTCCATGTAGATAAAGGAACAAGGCATGGCTGAGCAGTGGTGCAGATTGTGTGGAGGGCCCGGTGACTTACATTACCCAGGCACCACAGGCAAGTCAGATCACGTAGAAATCCATGCAGCATGAACGTGCAGCGCTCCATCAGTTAATTACTTTTAGCTGAGGTATTTTCACCGATACTTGTTAAAGTATGAACAGCCAGAGTAAAACTATTCCAATACCGGTTGCATCCGGCGTCAGTTCATCCAATGCGTGTGTTGAATCCGGCATTACTTCGTATCTAAATACATTGAGCATATACTAAAAGATGTCAAAGTGTTTTTACTCCTCCTTACCTATGCTCGCTAACACTTGTCATGGCCGTATAACTCTTCAACAGCTCCTACTTTAGCCTGTTCCATGTACTCGGGAAAGCGTTGATTGTCTGGAGCCACGTCTCTCCATCTCAGCCAGCCACAGAACTGCCCCATTGTGCAAGACTTGCCCGATTGGGCCATAAAAAGACTTACATGTTTACTTGTATCTATTTTTGCAATATAAAATGCTTAAAAAGTCGTCTTCCGGCGTGTTTTTTAAATAAAGTCTACGCAGCAAATAGTAAAAAAAAAAACAAGTGGTAAGAAAAAAATAACCATGATGCCATTCGCAGAGTAAGCATATTATCATCCTACACAGGAATCATTGATAACCGGCTCGCAGAAACCTACCAGTTCAGTTCTCGGACGAGAGCGGCGAAACTAAATTCGGTACCGTCAAAAGCTTCAATGTAATTATCGCGCCAGTTGCAGATATACATGATCGAGATTGGACTAACAGGTAGAAGAGAATGGAACCTATACGCTTGAGCTCGAAGGAAACGAAGTCGTAGAAGTGGAAGAGGCGAAAGTAGAGCAGATTCAAGGCTTCAAACGGGGGGGAAATGGTTGACTCAGGTATTTGGCAGGTAGAGAGAGATGTTTCAATACTCACCAATGAAGATGCATTACAAAGATGGGTATCCCGTAGACCAATGCGAGGACGAAGTGGATTTTTCTCAACATACGCCTTTCCACTTTGTGGCAAAGGCAGGGTATGAGGATGTGATGAATTGTTCTTGTCTTGCGGAGCTGATATAGCAGTTGGAGAATACAAACGTTGACAGCACAAGGACAACCTCTGGATGCCTCTGTAATTCTTTGGGAATAAGGACAAGGCTGTTAAAAATAGCAAGAAGAGTCATGTCGCAAAAGACCATCTCCACAAAGTAATATGCATCAAACGTCTTTTACACAGACTACAGACTACAGCACTCTCCATCCAGATTGCCGAGAAACACGCCAATCGCTCAGCCAGCTACAGATACCAATCCCTACCTATGAGCTTTTCCTCTTCGCCATGGTGCCGAGTTTGGATACTTGACCAGCTTTGGACAGAGCCGGGCAAATCCACCCCCGCATGTTCTCCTCATTGCTGACAATCCTCAAAAGCGCCGCTCAGCACATCACTTTACATTCGGGGGGAATGCTGATTGTCTGGTGTCACGTTGACCCCAGGACTCTCCATCTCAGCTGGCCACTAAGCGGCACCATCGCCCGATTGAGCCAGTGATGGTTTGTTTGATTAGAGCGTGATGAACGTGCTGTAAAACAGTTAAAAGCACCATCGTTCGGCACCTTTTCTTACAAAAGAAATCCCAGGCGCCAGTCAGTAACAAAGACCATCACCCAAGAAATCCCAATCATTATGAAATACGCAATGTAAGTTCATTGTTTATTCTGCTCAAGTGTCATTCATTCATAACCGTGTCGCAGAGGTGTTCGACATGTCCGACGGGACCACTGTCGTAGGCATGGTCGGATTATTCATCGTAATTACTGCCTTGGCCTGTATAAGAATAGACAATTGAGAGCAGAGCTGATGAATAGAATAGGGCGGCAAGTACATGGTAAATGTCGGCGAGTACCAGACTTATTCGATTCCGGAGTGGGAGTTGAGGCCGCACAAGGGTTAACCGTCCAATCCATTCTCTACAAGGCTGTCATTCATTCACGGACACATGGGTAGAGAGAGGTACGTGATCATTGAGACGCAGTTACACAAGATACACTGCCAGTATAAAGGTAGATAGAACTTTGCTTCTTGAAAAAGAAAAAAAAAAAGAAAAAAGCCAGGTTCCAAATGAAGAGCAATCTTTTCCCAGCCTCAATTCCTTCCATACCAAGCACCTCCAATACTCACTTCCTAAACAGTTTTCTGACCTTGGTAACGCTCAAAACAGCCACAACTATAATAATCGTCACGTAAAGCAAATATTTTGCCATGGGAAACAAGGCAAACCGAAGATCATTCGACGCCACTGCCATATTGTCCAACAACTCAACAAAGTGGCGAAGAAGTTGTGAGACAACATAGCTTAAAGCGCGAAGAAGTAGCGAGACAAGACAGCCAAGAACTCCAAGTACAAACAGACCGACCGAGCCCAGCAGGCAAGAGACAGCGGTCGCACAAACATACCACATTTTCTTATTGTCGAAAAGAGTATGAGAACCCTCTTGATTGCGGGCCATGGCTTTGGCAGGTCCATCTTCCATCTTCTGGACATTTTCGATTGGTTCAAGTTGTTGCTCCGTGGGGTCCGTGTCCGTTTGTTCTTCTCTCTTGGTGCTCTCGTCTGGCAAAGAAGAGGTTGGCTTATCCTCGGTACAGACTGTGTCACTTGCACAAACTTCGTCTTTCGTCTTGTCACCATCGCAAGTTTTGCTTGGTTCGTCAATAAGCGCCGGGTGCTCTTTCTCTCCGCCTTCAAGTTGTGAAGAACGAATCGCTTTCTTTTCATCATCAATTTCCTCCTGTGCGTCTAGCTGTTTATTCTCGCAGACAGATTTCATTGATGCCTTCCCGTTTGTGCTTTCAGGCTGCAAAGAACAAGTAGCCTTCTTGTCGTCATCACTTTTCTCCTTTGCGTCAACCTGTTTTCCCTTGCAAGCGGATTCGATTGATGCTTCCCCGTTTGTATTCTCAGGCATCGCGGGACCAACCATCTCCTTGCTCTTCTCCTCCTTCTTCTTCTTATCGACTCCGCGAGGCTCACCTCGGCCAGAAGGTTTCGAGTTTTCTCCATTTGCTATTTTTGAATAGATAAAACTGCCCCATTGTTTCCAGGCCGTTTCCAGCACCTCTGACCTCAACGATGCTCTTGTTGAAAGCCTTGTACATGGCCACATTGAGCTCTTTATCCGGTACGGTCGAATGTGCTGTGAACATCATGTTAGTAATATGAACATGGAACATTCAGAATGGTTAAAACTGACCGTAGGCTAGCATGTCCTCCGGTCCTTGGCTCTCTGGTTCAAACAACAAAGCAACGCCTGGTACCGAGGGGCGGGCCTTGGTCGCCACTACATGAGCAAGTCTCATTTTCTTCAAAAACCCCCAAAACCGAGTGCTGGTCTGCCCTTGATAACCTGCCAAGAGTCGCTCGAGCTTCTTGCGGCAAGTAGCTTCGTAGTCGGGGGAGCCATAATTCAAATCGACACTCATGATCCAGGTCTCAAACATGATGAGAGCCGCTGCTGTATCGCTCTTGAAGGCCTCGCGTGTTCCACCTGCCACACATGATTAGCATCTCGGCCCAGCAAAGGGTATAAAAATTCCCAAATACCTAGTTTCTTGATAGAGTGTATCATGATCCAAGCCAGAACCGTCATATCCACGATTTGTATCTTCCAAGTAATTAGTTATAGCGACGTTCTGAATGTGTGCTTGGTCAGGTTCGCCATCTTCATTGGGTCCAAATGTCCATTCCATAGAAATCTCTCTTCCTTCGCGCCGCATAAAGTGGAACAAGTCCCTGATGTAGCCCAACTGTTGGGCGCCGCGTTTTTCGGCCAATGTCTTTCCCACTGTGCGTGGTTCTGATAAATACCACGTCATCAAACCCATAAAGGCTTTTCTTCTGAAAAAGATGATTCTCGAGCCATAGAATGCAAGATTAATCAAAAGACCGTTGATGATTCGGACGTGTTTGGTAGATAATTTGAAAATTGTAAAGTAAAAATTGTCACATTCGTACAATTTCCGGTTCCCTCCAACTCTTGGTACCAGTTCTCCATTGACCTCTTCCATTGGTGTAATCTTTGCCTTTCGGATAGGGAGGTCCTCCAGCATGGATCGAGTTCCTTTGCCAGAGCCAGCCTCAACGGGCGTTTTCTGCTGGGTTTGTCGCTGTACCGTGGCGACTGGATCAAGGCCAAGTTGCTCAGGCAAATGGTTGTACCGCAAGACTATCATGAGCTTTGGCGAAATAGGGGCAAACCTGTGAAAGCAAGGAGCCAGGCCCAGGTGGCTGATCATATGCTCAGTGCGGTAAGCTAGGAGCATCCCTTCGGTCGCGTTACAGCAGTTGTCTGTAAGGATAAACTCTTCGACGCGGTCGTCCGGTGTGCAGATGGTCATGTACATCTTTTTCATATGGTCGACAAACGTGTCGGCAATGGGGAAGTAGATGGCCTCTTTGATGAACTCGACCCAGGTCCCATCTGGATCAATCTCCAAATCAATGAGTACCTCGAGGCTCTGAAGCCAGACGTCGATCGGCTTTGCAACCCCGTATTCTTCCATGTATTCCTGCAACCACGACCTATCGTCCCCGATGTAGTCTTGTACGCTGTTGATGTTGTATTTTTGGTAGTATTTCTCGCTATGCAACGTAAGCAGGAACATGAATTTGCGTAAGAAATCGTTTTCTTTTCTTGTCAGGCATATGTTGTCTTTGCCGTTTTTATACGTCCTGATGATCTTGCGGTAAATAAAGCTTGCCGTGCTTTCTGTAGCGGCAAACTTCTTCGCGAGATTGTCATGGTCTTTCAGCAGGTTTTCGGTGTCCTCGTACGTATTCTCCATGCCGCAAGTACGTCGTACCGGGCATTCCTCCAAGGAAACTCTGCCAGAGACATGAACGGTATTGACCGCTGGCTCTCCAGAATACATGCCAGCCTTGGCGTTGCTCTTCTTGCCCTTTTCCGTGTCAAGGGAGTCAGGAGCGGCATACTTGTGGGCAAAGTTGGTGAGGAGAAACTGAGGAATGAATTGTTGATGGCGATGCGATGGCTTGCCGGCTGCGATGCTTGCATCTTCAGGCTTTGGCCCGGCGGCGAGAGAATCGGGTTCGGTAGCCATGTTGTGAGGCTGCAATGGTTTGGTTGAACCCCCGCTTCAGCTGTCGGGCTGGGATCATGACGCCTGTTTCAAATTCATGTACGAAGAGCCAGACAAGCCAATCGACGCCTCGCCAGCCTGTCGGTCAGGGATCAACCATATTCCATCGTGCCGTGCCGACCAGGCTGTGCACATATGCAGGGAAATGAACCTATCAACGCGTTCGGCTGGCGTCAAAGTGCACGCAGCTGAACTGTTCACTATGATATAAAAATGCATAGCACAAGCAAGGGATAGTGCAGTGCAGTAATGTCTTTTTTTCAAACTGCACTACGTAGTGGAATTGATTGTGAGGAGGATTTGGTGTTATGACAAAGGACAACTTCTTTATAGTAAGCTGTAAGATGATTGATTTAGTTTGTTCAGAAATAACGTACTCGAGAGACAGCAGTGACGCGTGTAGGTAGGTGACATCATGCCTCAGGCACTTTCACTGCACGAAGCAGAACCGCAGAATGCAACGTCATCTAATACTCTCAACCCCGCAAGTTAATGACTGTGTCGTACACAATGTAATACTGCATGGAACATGCTATTTATACTTGAGGCTGAATGAATGCAACTTGGGATGTTACTCAAATCGCCCTGCGCAAGCAACCAAGTTACCCTGTAAACTGGCATCTGACGTGGTATTGTCTAGCCAACAACTTGGTTTCAATTAGATCGAAGCGATGACTAAATGTAAAACATTCTGGGTTCTGAATGATATACGAGATAATTTGGGATGATGAAAGTATTGAGGAATGAAAGAATGTCCCGCCTTACATAGTGTTCGTCCCCGCATCCTCAATTAGTAGAAGAGCACATCTTATAGGTGCACCCTTAGATCGAATACTTATTTGTTTATAATCCATTACCCGTTCTTCAGAGTTTGCATATTATATTACGTAGTTTTCAATGCTTTGCGAATTTATCCGCTTATTCCATTTGTAAATAAGTTGGCTCGACGCTATTATCACGAGGCCATCCACATCACAGAGTTAAAATGAACTATGCAACCAGGAAATTTTACGCAAATATCTCACACGACTATCAACCTTGAAAAGGCTATAAAGATGCTTAATTTGTCGCTCGTGCTTAAACCCTTACACTCCACCTTCCTACTTGTGACAACAGGGATCGCGGAATCCCGGTCATAAGGCTTCTCGGTCCGATTTGCCTAGGACTGCAGACATGAACAATCTACTAACAAATAGCTCTGCTATTCCCGAGATGCATATATATCAAGGCTTTGATAACACGTCTCCATTTCAACGGCTACTCTCCGCAAATCCGGGGACTCGACATCGCACCGTGATAGGCTCATGGCCTATCATACAGGCCTCACGATGCAGCCACATTGCCCACTCCAAGATGCCGGGAAATGGCCCTTCTCCGGCCCATTGATAGCACCTCACAGGCAGCAACTGGAAACATCTGCATCGCACACAGCCTTGGCAACTTCCTTTCGAGTCTGTCCCGACGGGAACCTGGACTGGACACGGCCCCACCAGCGGAGCTATCGCCGTCTTTCTCCTCGGCCGCTTTGCCGGAGCCGTCATTATATGCTTGCTTCGGACATCGTTAACCCGAATTCTCGTTCATGGAGCTTTGAATCTGTCCGAAGAGAGCCTTTATTCACTTTTCCCCCCTCATTCTTTGTTCAAGTAGAGCTTTGCCCGCACTAATATCCTTGGCTATCGTCGTGGTTCGTCGACGGCGGACCGTCGGCGAGACTGGCCTTCAAAACCAGGGGCAGGCCGTCAAATGATGTTGACAGAGGATGATAAGAATTCTATTGCATAATTAGTACGTGGCCCCTGGTTCAACTTAAATCCATCAATCCAAATGCCCCTTTCCAAGATCGCCGTACATCCACATTTGATACTAGAAGAGTGGGTACTCAGGAGGCGCCACAAAGACGCTTCGTTGAAGATCATTGAAAAAGGATGAGTATCTCGTTGTGAATCTTCTATTCAGTTGCTACTGTATCACTCTAGATGTTTCTCTTGCATCATATTCACTCTTGTCTTACAACCCCTCGCTTGTATCATCTCCTCAAAATGGCGTATAAACCGAGTATATGCACAATGTCTCTGGGGAGATGCTACGCTGGCCATTCCCTGCCAGAGAAACTAGACGCGGCTATGAACTACGGCTTCACAGGCATCGAATTATTCTATGAAGACCTTCTAGACCTTGCCAAGAAGATGCCTGGCGGAGCCACTCCGGAGAATCACATCTCGTCCGCGCATTTGATCAGAGGATATTGCGACGATCGGAACCTCGAAATCATCTGTCTCCAGCCATTCATGCACTATGAAGGCCTCGTGGATCGCAACTTGCATCATAGGCGTATAGAAGAGATGAGGCTCTGGTTCAAGATGGCGCACGTGTTGGGTACTGATCTTATCATGCTGCCAAGCAGCAACTTACCACCAGAGCAAATCACTAAAGACATGGACTGTATCATTCAAGACATGATAGAAATAGCTGAGATGGGTCTTCAAGAAACGCCAGTTATTCGGTTTGCATACGAAGCTCTTTGTTGGGGAACCCGTGTTGAGACTTGGGAAGCCAGCTGGGACGTTGTGTGCAAAGTGAACCGATCAAACTTTGGCATCTGCCTAGACACATTCAACATTGCAGGTCGCATATACGCTGATCCTACAAGTTCAACTGGCCGCAACCCAGACGCTACTGAAGCCTTGACACAATCCTTGGATCGCCTCGTCCAGTCTGTCCCATCCGACAGGATATTCCTCTTACAGGTAGCTGATGGGGAGAGACTCGAGCGCCCATTACTTCAAGATCACGAGTTCTACGATCCAGAACAACCTCCTCGCATGAGCTGGTCTAGAAACGCAAGGCTATTCTATGGCGAGCCTCATTACGGAGGCTACCTACCTATCCGAGAGATCCTTCAAGTTCTTGTTTTACGAATTGGTTTCAAAGGCTGGATAAGCCTTGAAGTCTTCAACAGGCGTCTTGCAGATACAGATCAGTCGGTTCCAGAAGAAATGGGCAAGAGGGCAGGACAGTCATGGAACAGCCTCAAGAGAGACCTGAGTTTGAATGCCTGCAACTTCAGCTATACGAGCAAGCTTTTCGATCTATTGCAGTACGTACCTCAATCTGGGTTTTCTTTTTCTGACAGAATGGCTAAGATGTGCCTCTGAAGCAGCCTATTAAGCCCAAAGAAAATGCTATGGAACTATAGTTTGAGTAATGACTCGCAGCATATTGTTCGGACTCCCATATGATTCTCTTTGGTTCGCGAGGTAGTAGCTCCTTTACGAGATGTAAACAGTCCAGCCAAAGCTACAGATGGGGAGGATGATAGCATATTAGAAGCACAGAAAGTAGATCATGGCCAAGCTTTCGTGGCAATTTGTTGGTTTCCTCAGCTAGATAGACACTGCCTATTACATACATGGGTGAGCAAAAAGATTCCAACATTGTACTAGAAGATCGAGACATCTAGTGGCTTTGCGCTACATTTCTTCAATTTCCTTCAACCGTAACTTATATTGCTCTCGGAGACGCTCAAGGTAGCCAGAGATGGTCTCCTTGTTTGGAGACTCTTTCGCTTGGTTAATGGCTTCATAAAGGTTCAGCGCGAGTCTGCGTCGGTGTATCTCTTTATATGCGTCAGAGCTCTGTCGGTTCGACTCTCGCCTTTGTCTCAAATCATTTGCAACAGTCTCTGCGCAGTTAATGAAACTCTCCGGCATTCCAATGGCGCGGGCCAAAGCAATTCCATAATGGTTTTCGTCATCAACAGTACCTGCATTAGCTTTGTACAGCATTGTCAATTGCGGCAGTCCACCCTCCCCAATCGATGTGTTGGATGCAAGATGGAGATTGAGGACACCAGGACGGTCCGCAAGCACTCGAGCTAGCTCGACAAAATGGGTTGCAAACCAGATAGATGCCCCAGTGTCAAGCAGAGCTTCGGATATGGCCATTGCAATGGCCATGCCATCTCTGGTGCTTGTCCCGCGGCCCAGCTCATCAATGATTGCGAGGCTCTTGTTGTCTATATTCTTTAGAATGAAAGCCATTTCCCTCATCTCCACTCCAAAACCCGAAAGATTTGCCTCAAGGTTATCTTGAGTCGATATGCGGGCAAAGATGTTGTGTATGATTGGAAAGGACGCGAACTCTGCCGGGACAAAACATCCAATTTGGGCCATGATTTGAAGCAACGCTACTGAGCGTATGTATGTGCTCTTGCCGCTCATGTTGCATCCTGTGACACAGTGAAAACGATGCTGCTCGGCAGAATAATAATCGTTGGGTATGTACTCGCTTGACATTTTCTGCAAATAATAATAATAATAATAATAATCAGCCCGTGCAAAGCAGTTTGTACCCAAGTTCTAAGGCAGCGCGTTACCTTGTCTAGGATTGGATGCCTTGCTGATTTTAGAGCCAAAGTGCCCTCGATATTTGGCCTCACATAGTCCCGCGTGGTGGTGATTTGACCAAAGGACGATATCATATCCACAAGAGCAATGGATTCGCATATCCGGAACATGGGTGACACTTGGCGTCGAAGTTCCTTTACCAAGTCACGAATGGCGGCGTCGCTTCGCATGACTATCTCGTTCGAAGTATCAAAGAGCCGTTGATTTAGCCGGACGAGATCAAGCGTCTGGCATTCTATGTAATTCTTTTTCGGAATTACATTTATAAAATGTTCCTGTATTGTATTCCTGTCCAAGTCCACCGTAGGGATCCGGAACCAGTACATGCGGCGATTATCGAATTTCAAGGATGCCGCAACACGATACTTTTCTGTATACGCGTGTGTCAGTTTCCATTCTTTGGGGCAAGTGATGGCGGCCGTCCATACCGTTGATATCATCCGAGTATACGTGAATAGCATCGGTCAGCTCTCTGTATGTTTGGCGAGCAACATCCAACATGCCGCTAATTCCGGATCTGACCGCAAAGGCCCTTTTGTTGTGCTGATCCAGCGGGGATTTCGTGTAGGTGACATCGGGTTCAATTACCCTTTTAATGTTGAGCAAAATTGGAACCGTTGTCTCGGGTTGGCATAGATTCCGTATCTTGACAAGCAAGTCGCTTTTTGCTGGGTGAAGGGCTCTGTAGAGGTCAGGAACCGATTCCAGAAATAATTTTATCATGAGTATCTGGGTGAGTTGTTCTTCGGCCGCGGACACTCCAGCAACATTCCGAATAATTACTAGCTGCATTCATTGGTTATCTACATGTTAATGGGCTAACATGCTGTGGCTTACCTTTGTGAGAGTTTTCTCTGCATCATCAAAATTTTTGAGGGCTAATTGGTGGCTCAGTAAATTATTCACATAATCGATAATCCAGCCACTCTTCCTACCTTTGCGAATTTCATGAAACATTTCTTCGTTGGTGACCATTTCTTCAAGCGCATCGTAGCGTGTCTTGATGAATCCATGGAAATCGGTAGGTGGCTGGAGCATATTGTTGCGGAGCACGCGAGAACCCATCGGCGTAAGGGTGTGATTCAACAATCCAAACAGGCATTCTTTCGATTTGGCAGACTTGAGGTTTCGCATCACTTCCAGTGATTGCATAGCTGAGATGTCTATCATCATCGTGTCCTCGGAAGGCTGATATCTGATGCGCAGCGACTGAGGCGAGAAGCTGAGATTGAATTGGCGATCGATATATTTCATAGCCTAGTATTGGTAAAATAAGCATCATTCAATGAAGAGTAAATAGGGAGAATCAACCTACCGCGGAGAAACAGCATATAGCATAATATTTTCCCTGAATAGCCACTTTAATTGGTCCAATATCACCTTCAGGGGCAAGGTGTTCTATGTACTCTATACCGGCGGATTCAGACCAAGCCGAGCGGTCGTGAGAGGCTGTCTCCGCCTCGGGTATCAGTCGCCGAACAAGAGAAAAGAATGTGCTGGGTTCGTTGGGAGAGCATGCCGAAGGCATAAAGACTATGCGAGAAGGGCACGCCAGTTGAAGCTTGTGAATTGTCCTCACGTAGGATTGGTTGTCACATATTTGGCTGAGAGTCACTTCACCGAGAGAAAAGTCGACAGTAGCGATTCCCACAGTAGGAGTGACGCCTCGTGCTTCACTAACTGCGCACACAACATCGCGGGAGTCGCTTTGCCCAAGGACGGAAGGTGTGGCTTCACTTCGAGAACGACGTGAGGGAGTGGTAGGGTGAGAGGTGGTCGTCGAGGCTGTTGCGTAGGCGGAGCCGGCTCTAGAGCCGGCAATGGATGGAGAATATCGAGATGAAGGGATTTCTTCGCCCCCGAGATTATATCTGGCGACTTGGCTGGAGCTGGGCCCAGATAGATTACCGGGAGAACCAGGCGGGACTGAGCTGGGAAAACGAGAAGACGCTGCCCCCGTTGTTCGAGACGAAGTTTGAGATGGAGGCGACATGGCGACCGGGGGGCACTTGAGTAGAGCTGGTAGATGGAAGGTGGAAGATTGCGGCAATCGAGGGCACAATTGCAGAATCACTGTCAATTTTATGAATTATTGTCCACCACTCGGTAATGATCGAGATTGGATTGTGCGCTGCGATGGCCTGTTTGTGATGAAGTCAAAGATGAAGCAGTCGGACAGATACCAAAGACGAACAGGGTTGAAGTTGAGGATTCTGCCTGAGATATTTATCTATGGCCAAGGTACAGCTGAAAATTTAAGAACGGAGAAGTTTCAAACTCATCCATCATTGCGCCTGCCCATTCACTTATCTGATAGGGAAGATTGGTTGCCGATCTGCACATCAACGAGCAGGAAGGAGCTCTCGCGAAGCATGTGATGTTACTGGCTGCTTGTACGTACCAATCAGCTCTTGCAGCTGTCCAGGTACCTGGACCAGGGGAGCTGAGTCATGGCTTGTAGGGACCGCGGTTTAGCCCGAAACTTCTCCCAAAACAACCTTCTTCTCCACGTCCTGACCGCGCTGTGACGCCACGAATCACATTGGACACGCACAGGTTTGACTTCAAATCCACACGCAGTCTAGCGATATCAGCGCGAATCGCCGGCGCACCAGGACAGCCATGTTTGGGATTCTCGAGGCCGTTGCCGTGCCCCATGCCGGCGTCTTCAGCACGTACGAGGAGCTGATCAAGGACCTCAATGGTCGAATGGAGAAGGAGGGCTACAAGATTGTCAAGGCTAGGTCGCACCGCTCACGGATGGGTGGTGCCGATATCCCTGGCAATGACATTGTCCGCTGCGATCTCGTCTGTGATCGAGGTGGCCGCCCGTACAAATGCATGGCAACCAAGCACAAGACCACCACCAAGAAGACCGATTGTCCTTGGAAAGCCAAGGCTGTCAACCGCAAGAGCATCGGCGGCTGGGTCTTGACCATCTCCTGTGACCAGCACAACCATGCCCCCGGAACTCCAGAGCCACCAACGCCCACTGAGATGAGCGAAGATGAGAATGAACTTACCGAACTTCAAGGTTGGTCATTGAATGATTTCATGGCGTCCGAGGCTGGGGTTCTAATGAATGCGTGATAGAAATCGATGATGGCCCACGACCCGACACGCAGACGGCAACCGCTATTCAGCTGGCTGGCATCTCCGAATCGACACTTCGATTAACCGGCGACACTTTCCACCAGCTCAAATCCGACTATCGTAAGATGTCACAGCCAGACCGATTGAACGCACTGGCACAATTTCAGATGCAAATCGCAGCCATCTACGCCGTGCAGAACGAGGATTGGCAGCGCCAGCGCCGGCAAGAAGCCCAGGATAAGAGACATTTGCTGGTGGAAAAAGGCCGCAGACAGCTGTCAGCACAGAAGCAGCGTGCAAGGCGCCGTGGACGGCCGGAGGACCAATCGCAGCAGCACCAGCACCAGCAAAACATGGACCAACAGGCCGTTCATCATCAACTTCAGCAGGAGGCACAGAACAGCCATCTCCAGCCGTTGATGCAGGAGTCGCATTTTCAGCTTGCCCAGAATCCCACTTCCAACCCCGTCCCCATTCCTGGTGGGATGGCGACCACCTCAATCTTCCCCGTGTTTGGAGGCACGCCCAAGCGCATGCGTGGCCACCGACCGTCAATGCCGACGCAGCCAGACGTCTAGGCTCTCCCTTGATAGTCATCTTGAAAAAAAAAGCATCGGATATCTCATCCGATGCAACTTTTTTTGGCCCATGAATGCTACAGATCTCGACCGGGGCCCTTGAGGCATTGGCGTGGGCTTACCATTCTTGGCGAAACCCCACATTCTCACCGCCTTAATTTTTCGTCGAGGTCCTAGTTTTTTTGCCATTTGGCCCCACCATTGTTATTCTGTAGCGAACTTTGAACAACATTTATTATCGAAACATCGTCAGTCCAAGGAAGCTCTTCAACTTGCCATGGCTACGGTGCTACCCCCTCCGTCCAAGCGCCAAAAGCGCGAAAACTTGGAAAAAACACAGATACAGCAAGATGTCACCGCCGTTGCGGCTGGCCCCGCGGGCTCGTTCAAGGCCCGGTTTCTCGACAGCGACGGAAAGCAGATGGCCGATGTCATTGAAGTGCCTCTTGCTGATGCATCTGAGAAAAATCTATCATTATTGTTAAACACGCTGCTCGCTAGGGTTTGTATCCACCGCTTGATTGGACATACCAATGGAGCGCATTGGCTGATGGGTTGCGAAAATAGGAAAGGGAAGAATTCCTCCCATATCGCTTCCGAATACACATCCCAGAGACGGACATTATCGTTGATCAATACCCGACCGACCTCCTCCAACTTTTACGCAGCCATGGCATTGAGAATCCATTTGAAACCACAGTTACGCTTAGTGCCGAACCGCAGGCTGTTTTCAAAGTTCAGGCAGTCACGCGGATGTCTCATAGAATACCTGGGCACGGAGAAGCAATCTTGGCTGCTCAGTTTAGTCCTGCCACCAGCAGCCTACTGGCAACAGGTTCTGGAGATAAAACTGCCCGGATATGGGATACGGCAACCGGCACTCCCAAGTACACCCTGTCTGGTCATGCGCACTGGGTTCTGTGTGTCTCTTGGTCCCCCGATGGTATGCGCTTGGCCACTGGAAGTATGGACAAGTCTGTACGACTTTGGGATCCCGCAACAGGCAAAGCTGCTGCCGGCACCGGAGCTTTGACAGGGCATTCCAAGTGGGTTACCAACATTGCCTGGGAGCCATATCATCTTTGGGAGAATGGATCCCCTCGGCTGGCGAGTGCGAGCAAGGACACAACAATTCGTGTTTGGGCAGTAAACACAGGACGGACCGAGCACGTCTTGTCCGGCCACCGGAGCAGCGTGAGCTGCGTCAAGTGGGGAGGAACTGGACTGATCTACTCAGGCAGCCATGACAAGACAGTCAGGGTCTGGAACGCTGAGAAGGGAACACTGGTGCACACGCTATCCTCTCATGCCCACTGGGTAAATCACCTGGCTCTGTCTACTGACTTTGCACTACGCACGTCATTCTATGATCATCAGCCAACGCCAAGCGGCGAGGAGGAAAGACGGAACAAGGCAAAGGAGCGTTTTGAGAAGGCGGCCAGATTCCAGGGAAAGATTGCTGAACGTCTTGTATCAGCCTCTGTAAGTTTACTTGGCAAACAATCTATGGCGTTGCTTCGTTTCTCTGACTTGTTCTTGTGCTTACATAGGACGACTTTACCATGTACCTCTGGGATCCTTCCCAAGGCACAAAACCGGTTGCACGGCTTCTGGGACACCAAAAGGCCATCAACCACGTGACATTTTCCCCTGATGGCAGTCTCATTGCGAGTGCCGGATGGGACAATCACACCAAAATCTGGAGCGCGAGGTTTGTGTTTCGAGGACACCGAGGGAATGCGTCTGGCACGTGCTAACATCATGTCCGATATAGGGATGGCAAATTCATCAACACACTCCGCGGCCATGTCGCGCCCATATACCAGTGTGCCTTTTCTGCCGATAGTCGGCTCCTTGTGACAGCATCCAAAGATACCACATTGAAAGTGTGGTCGATGGCTACGTGTAAGCTGGCCGTTGATCTACCGGGACACCAAGACGAAGTTTTTGCCGTATGTTTGCCCCCTTGCCCCTTCCAACTTGCCAATCCCCCGAACCAGTGGCTGACAGTGTGCTAGGTTGATTGGAGTCCTGATGGACAGCGAGTAGGCAGCGGAGGAAAAGACAAGGCCGTGCGCCTTTGGATGAACTGATGACGATGATGGGAACGAATCGAGAAAAAAAAACACGGTAAAGCATGTGTGTTATCGGCGTCTAGTCGGGGATTGAATTACGTGTATGTACTGGGTCTAGACTCTATAGAGTTGTTTGTGCAGCATCCGCGAATGATGGAAAGCAAATGTGGCATTTGCCCAAGGGCACGGCTGATGCAACTTTAGATGAAGCACTTTGTGAACAAGGCCCAATGGACCAGTCGTATGCTAGCTCAAGGGGCATCCCCAGGAGAGCCAAGCCCTGCGCCAATTACTGCCGAGCCTGCCCTGTGATGCATCGAGACAACGCCCTACATGACGCATATAAGCTGGCAGCGGCGTTTGGAGGAGCTTCTGCTGACACGCCGTTGCGGCGCATGCGATCCCTCTAGGCAAGCAGGCGGGTTTCGTTGCCTGCTATCACAACAGAGGTGCGGGGTAAGAAGCAAGAGAAGCTTTTGTGATAGTGGTGGCAACGCGTGCTTTCACATCCGCCAAGCGGTCATAATGGCCGGGCGTGACATTAAGTTGACTTTGCATGTTTTAACAAGGCCAGTATAAACAAGGCACTAGCCTAAGCCGTTGTCCATCTTATGGCAAAAGGTACTAAGGTACTAATGTAACTGATTGCATGTACCTAGATTGTCAACGTTGTCTCCGGATAACAAGAGATTGAGGTTGATACGGGTTGGGGCCTTGAAGGGGGGGTCCGCTAAATTGATCGTCTCTTGGATGGCCAAACTGTAAATGCACGGTACAGTATCCGGAGCTGAGTCATGACAAAAAGAAAGGGTGAAGGAATATCTCGGCTGGCTGGCATGGCTTGGCACACAGGCCGCATCAATTCTGGACTCCAGCCCAGGATGGCGAGCATCTTGCGTGGAGCGGTGACAACCACTAGATCTCGCCTCGGCCAAGGTTGCACAGCATGGACACGTACGAGCACGGGCTGCCTCTGGAGTGCATATTTCCTGAGATGTCATATAATACCGAACACGAGCTACATGCCCTATCAGAGAGTTGCAGAGCGTCGCAGTAGCAGAGTAGGATTTTTGAGCGCAATTCAAGAATCCCCAGATAAGGCGGTGATGGTCCTAACGTGCGTTTATTATACGGCAAAGCCAGGGGACGTGCTCTTTTTTTTGTGAAGTCCAAGGCATCGGATAGATTGTGCTGTTTGCCACAAAGGGCGATGCAGGGATCGACAGGGCCAATGATACATGTCGGCATCACAACGTGGGAGAGGAAAAGATGCCGCCAGGAGCAGCAAAAACAGCGCATCATATCGAGATTGGTTAATGTGCATGCCGCTGACCCAAAGGAGGAGGAATCGGAGTTCTCATTGTGATGTCTGTTGTTGTCTCGCGGCCTTTTCGGGCGGGCTATGTAGAACATTTAGGGCGAATGAGGAGCGGCAGAGCTACGGCCGGACAAATGAAAGCGTGTGTGCTTCACATGCTCCCCCTTTGAGAGCAAGGGTGGCCATCTTGTATTGGAGTGAGATTTTTGTTTCTTTCGGTATTGGTGCTTTTGTTGGGACGGGACCGGGCAAGTGATTGATTGATTTCATGCAAGCAAGCAAGCAGGATGCTCCATGCTGAACAGGGGGGATCGCAGGAGCAGATCGCTAATGAGGCTTATACGGATCAGCGCAACGCCGTTTGGCTCCCGGGAGTTTGTAACAAACGGAGGCCTGTTTGGTACATGGTGCCGCGTATGGAGCACGTATTTGTTTGCTTTCTACGATACCTGCCGGTCAAGTACCTTGTGCAGTCTCACAAGTACGGAGTAGTAGTATTGGATTTGATTACTCCTATACCCTGCTTTTTTTTTCCACGGCTGGATATCGTGACGGGAGGGCGCCTTGCCACGCCCGTAAGGCACGGCCGGAGCTCACTCGGCTGTTCAGGATGGATGTAACAAAGGGCCAAGAAAGCAACAAGAACAAGGAAGACGTCAATGCATGGGTCATCTCCACCCCCGCCGATGGGGCTGTTGTCGATCCGCTACCAAGCGGCTAGGGTCAAGAGGCTTTTGCTTGGTGAAGCCAGGCTTTTTGCGGTGCTGCTGATTGGCATGGGCCGATGGCTTTGCCTAGCTGAAACTTTGCTGTTCGAGTTGTCTGATATTGGCAAATAGAGGATAAGGGCGAAGAACAAGAGGCGCTCTGGAGTTGCACAGAACGAGGTAATGATGATGATGAAACATGCGGTTTTGGGGGACAAGAGATGATGGAAGCAAAGACGGAGAGCGATTTTGGGGGAGCATGACAATTGAGATGAAAGCCCAGCCAAAGATGACCCCAGGCGCCGGCGCGTGAGCGTTTGAAGGGTTGAGAATGAACCAGAAAGTCTTGTCGTGCTGGCGGTAAGTGGCTGGTACATACCTCGTGGAGCTCCATCAGGATGGGGCCCGGTTGGGAGTCGTTGGGCACAAACAAGGTTTCCAACTGCATCTATATGTTTCTCTTCACCATTGTGAATTGCATCTACCCCGGAGGCCGTGACACGTTTTTGACAGATGGGAGGAAGATGATGCGGAGGCAGAGAGCGAAAAAAAAAAAACGCTCACACGTGTCAGTCCGTAGCGATACCTTTTTTTTTCCAACTGTCTGTATCTGGACAGCGGCTGCGGCGGTAAATAAGCCCAAGTGCTGCCGAGACAATAGTAGCAGAGGCGCCCGCTGCCATGTTTCGATTCGGTAAAGGGAGCTTTTCAATTGATTACCGTAGTGGTATCATGACTTGTTTCCTATTGTGTCGTTTTTTTTTTTTTTTTTTACATCCTGATGAACCGTTGCCGTTGTATTTTGCACGCAGGTTTCATGGATCCTCTTTGGGCCACAGGCCGGAGCTGCCCTGGTCCATCGCGACGCTTCCGGGCCGCAAACACCCGGCCGACAGGGCCTCTCACGTTACATTACGGAACCAAGAGATTCTCCTGTTGCTGCCCCAGCGTTTGATGTTTTGGTTTCTCAATGGCCATGCCGTTGCTTGCACTGTAACGGACGCTAGCCATCATCCCAAGAGCCATGCCCCTAGCGTTCTTTTTCTTAGCTCTTGATGATATGCTACAGGGCATCCTTCAAACAACGGCTGGACTGGATCACGATTACGGCCACGCTTGGAGGCACGGGACAATCGAATCCGAGTCATCGGCCCGCAAGAGACGTGGAATAAGCTTAGCTTCCGAGGGAGGGGGGGGGCAGCAAGGGATTTGCTTCCCAGCAGCGGGCTAGCAGTACAGTAGTTTCAGTAGCACGAGCAAAGCACCGGGTGATGCCATGCTGTGCTACGGCATTTCGTGGGTTGCCTCTGCCCTCCTGTGATTCACCTCAGCCCGCGCCTCGCCAGCCTGTCATTTCCCCCCTCCAAGCTGGCACGCAAAAAGCGCCGAGCAAAGCACAAGACGCTGGACGTGATTCCCAATTACGGTCCAGTACGGGGCCACGGAGCGTTGTGCGACACTGAGCGATGCGCACAAGCTGGTCCCGAAAAAGGGTCATGGGTAGCCAAGTCGTGTAAGCGCGGTGGCTCTCACACGCGATTTGAAAGCCTGTCATCACACCCCAACAGAACAGCCCCCCCCGAAAGCAACGAGGCTTGTGTCAAATTGCTCGCTCGACGTTGTTGCAGCAGGGCTTCCGGTAGGCCGAGGCCCTTTTTTTTGGTACCATGTGCCGGTGTGAGGGAAAAACAAGACAGCTGGTGAGGCAGTAGACGGATAGATGGCACGAACTAATCACATAATGTGATGAAAACATGAACAGGTCGATATAATGCAGAGCAGGTACAACATGATAGTGCTAGCAGATGGAAAGCACATACGCACATGTGATTGCATGGCTGTACAGTATAAATACCACGCGACGGGACGGGAGTGGGTGAGGCGTGTGTCGTATCGTGCCTAGGTAGGGAATATACAACGACAACGACAACGACACATTTGGCCAACAAGGCGTCAACGCCCCCCCCCCCCCTTCCCCTCTCCATCGCCCTCCCGTGATGCTCTGCTGCCAAGGAAGCTAAGCAAAGC
This sequence comes from Trichoderma pleuroti, assembly GCA_001721665.1. Lineage (NCBI taxonomy): Eukaryota > Fungi > Ascomycota > Sordariomycetes > Hypocreales > Hypocreaceae > Trichoderma > Trichoderma pleuroti. The sequence goes on along the minus strand of MDJU01000089.1, from coordinate 16,497 downwards.
AGAGCTCTGGCAATCATCTCGACGGCTTGGCAGGCCCCTGGCCCAGCAAACGGACCAAACTCTCCAGCCCGTCCAAACGCTATCCACAATTATCCGGCTTCGAGGACGTCAGCTTTGAGCAATTCGTCCTGGATCGGTTCTGCTCAGCTCCAGCCCGTCTTTCGTAATCTCCAGGCGATTACGTCAGAGACGGCAGCCCGTGTCTAAACAAGGAGCATCCTTAATGCGCAGTGCTCTTTTTTGGCCTTTGGGAACCAATTCCAGTCGACAGGAACAAATAACCGTCTCGTTGCCATCAGCTAGGTCAGTGGTCAGATTCAATTCGTCTTTCTGCCGTCATCGTTGTGTCCATCAATTTCTTTGCTTGATGCCCCTTCCTCTAGCTGTACTTTTTTTTTCTTCCTTTATTTACCTCTTTCAATCCCAAACCCTTGTCCTTCTCCAATTTCTCTGCACGTTTCATACCGCATCTGTATCCCTGTCGCGAGGGGAACCGGATGCAAGAAAACGCCTAAATCGAGCCAAAGACAAAAAACAAAAACCAAGAGCCCAAAAAAAAATCAAGAAAACGACAAGGGGACCCCCGCTCCGAGTCTTGCTACAATCGCTCATGGTGACACGACCTGCGGGCCAGCCGAAACATTTTCCTGGACGGCCAATCCAAGGCTTCCCGATCGGTCCCGCTGCCTTGGTTTGCGGCCGGCACCAAAAGCAAAGCCTCCCTCAACCCAACCAACCCATCCTATTTTTTCCTTCTTTTTTCTTTCTTTCTTTTTTTCAATTGCTCACAGTCCCCAAGTTCTCTTTTCAACTACTACATCATTCCTTTTTTTTTCTCCCTAGCTTGTCCCGTTGGATATCATTTCTCACCCGCTTCTCTTAGGCGCAGCCTATCACAGCCGCCAGCCCAAGCAGGTGGACCTCTTGTCTTCCCTCCCGCCTCCAAAAAAGCTCCGCATTGCTGCTCCCTTGCCAGCCTAGCTAAGAAAAGACCAGACGGTCTCTTTTTTTTTTTTTGCTGCCCAGCATCCAGCCAGCTTCCCGCGTCTAACGCTGCCGGCTACATACTTTTACCTCTTTGGCTGCTCATCTCGAAAAGCCTCTTTTTTTCCTCTTCTTCTTACCCTCTCTCACCAACACACACAAGGTCGACGACTTGCCGTCTCCTCTCCTCCCCTTGGACAGACAGACCACGTTGGAGAGCAGCCACACTGCCCTTATGTCTCTGCCATAGTCGATAGCCAGTTTACCCTGCCATCTCAGCGGAGACGGACAGACCGACATCGTTGGCTTTCTTGCGGCCTCCTCTTTGCTGCCCATCGCTACAGACTTGCACGCCAGCTCGACCGACGACGAACAACAGTCTATATCCTGTCCTACCGTTGGGCTCCAAGCTGAACACAAGCCATTGCCCACCATGACAGTCTTTATTTGCTCCCTGTAAGTCGAGTGGCTGCAATTGAATTTGTTTCGTCTTTTTTCCCCCGTCTTCCGTCGCTGTCCCGCGTTTTTGTGGCAGCTGCCATGACATGTACGCTACTCTGAGGCTAATGCACGTCATCTGTCTTTTTTGTCACCCTCTACAGATTTCTCCCCAAGACGGTGCAATTCAATTTGCCAGGCAACTCTCGCCGCCGACACACGCTCTCGAAGCGCCAAAAGGCCTTTGAACCGCCCAAGCCTCTGCCCGTCGTTGCCACCGTCGATGTCCAGCCGAGTCTCTTCACGCCGCGACCCGACATCACCCCGCCTCACACCCCGGTCGACGAGCCCACCTCACCCGATCCATTTGCCAACGAAGATGGCTTTCGTATTCAATTCCCGCACAGCGACAACTCCCCCGCCGACAAGGGCTCCAAGTCCTGGGGCGGGCGTGCTGACCAGCCGAAATCCCGGGCCAGCACGCCGCCGCCGGCCGACATCTTTGAGAGCAGCCGCACCCTGCAAAAGGCGACCGAGATGGGCCGTCGAGGCATTGTCAAGCCCAGGTCTCTGATGCGCAGCGACAGCCATGACAAGGTCTTTGCCTCTGCTCAATGGCGTGTCGTCAACGCTGACCAGGGCAACGGAGGGCTCCGCAACGCCGCCATGGCCGCGGCCCGCGACGGAAAGCTCTCCGACTACACTTGGGTCGGCACTTTGGGTATGCCCACCGATGCCCTCGAGGGTACTCAGCAGAAGCAAGATATTGAAGACACGTTGGCCACCGAGCACGACATGCTGGCCGTCTTCTGCTCCGACAAGGACTTTGACGGCCACTACAGCCACTTTTGCAAGCAGATGCTCTGGCCCGTCTTCCACTACCAGATCCCCGACAACCCCAAGAGCAAGGCGTACGAGGACCACTCTTGGAAATACTACGTAAAGGTCAACCAGGCCTTTGCCGACAAGATTGTCCAAAACTGGAAGCGAGGCGATGTCATCTGGATCCACGACTATCACCTGCTGCTCGTCCCTGGCATGATCCGTAAGAAGCTGCCCGAGGCCAAGATTGGCTTCTTCTTGCACGTTGCTTTCCCCTCATCCGAGGTCTTCCGCTGCCTGGCCGTTCGAAAGGAGCTCCTCGAGGGTATGCTGGGAGCCAACCTCATTGGCTTCCAGATCCAGGAGTATACCCGGCACTTTTTGCTTACCTGCAGTCGCATCCTCACCGTCGAAGCAACGCCCGAAGGTCTGCAGCTGGAAGATCGCTTCGTCGAGGTTGTTCACAACGCCATTGGCATTGACCCCGTCAGCCTGAACAAGCATCGTGAGGAAACCGAGGTGATGAAATGGCTTGCCGTCATGCAGGAGCGCTACCAAGGAAAGAGGCTCATCGTCGCACGAGACAAGCTCGACCACGTGCGAGGAGTCAGGCAAAAGCTGTTGGCATACGAGCTATTCCTGAATAAGAATCCGGAATGGCGTGAAAACACTGTCCTGATCCAGGTGGCGCTCTCTTCGGGAGAGCCCACTGAGCTTGATGCTGCCGTTTCTGACATTGTTACGCGCGTGAATTCGTCGTGGGCCAATCTGGCCTACCAACCCGTCGTCTACCTCAAGCAGGATATCGACTACGCCCAGTATCTTGCCCTCCTCTCCATCGCCGATGCGCTCATGATCACCAGCCAGCGTGAAGGCATGAACCTCACCTCGCACGAATACCTGTTTTGCCAGGATGGCAAGATCTTCCCCGACAAGAAGCATGGCTCCCTCATCTTGTCCGAGTTTACTGGAACATCATCGCTCTTTGGGAAGAACGAGCTGTCAGTTAACCCTTGGGATTACCGCCAGTGCGCCGACGCAATCAAGCAGGCGCTTGAGATGAGCGAGGAGGAAAAGACCCGTCGGTGGGAGAAGCTGTACCAGTGCGTAGTGCACCAGACTGGCTCCCACTGGTTCACCGAGTTCCTCGGCCATTTGGACCGGTCGTACGAGGAGCAACACAAGCGCGACCAGACCTACGTGCCTCGGCTTTCGATGAGCTCGGTTTCCTCAAAGTACGCAAATGCCCAGCGCCGACTGTTTATTCTGGATTACGAGGGCACGCTGGTCAGCTGGGGCCCTGTGAATCAAATCATCCCAGTCAGCCCACAGCGAACATTGGACGTGCTCAACGACCTGCTGCTGGATGAACGAAACACTGTCTATGTCATGTCTGGTCGACGGCCGGAGGAGCTAGACCGGGTGTTCCGCCGCGTGCCGAACCTGGGCCTGATTGCCGAGAATGGCTGTTTCCTCAAGGACTGCGGCAAGGAGGTGTGGGTGGAAATGGCTGATGCGTCCCAGATCACCAACTGGAAGGAATCCGTCAAGCCCATCATGCAGTACTACCTCGAGAGAACGCCCGGCACGCAAATCGAAGAGCGGCGCTGCAGTCTGCTTTTCCATTACAACAACGCCGAAGACTATGAATCAGCATCTCGCCAGGCATCCGACTGCGCTAGCCACGTCAACGACGCCTGCGAGTCCCAGAGAGTGCATGCCCTCGCAGTGGACGGCGCCATCCTGGTTGAGCCTCTGGACTGGACCAAGTGCACAGCGGCGCAGCGCGTGTTTGAGCAACTCGGAGAGCAAATGAACTCGGACGACGCACACGAGCAGCCCGTCGACTTTTTGATGGTTGTCGGTGACGGCCGAGAAGACGAAAAGGTATTCAAGTGGGCGAATAACCTGGGCAGCCAGAAGCAGATCAAGGACGTCATCACGGTGAGCCTTGGCAGCCGAAACACCGAGGCCGCGGCCACCTTGACACAGGGAGTGAGCGGTAAGTTGACGTTTGAAATGACTGATGATGGAACAAGACAGGCTAATGATTGTATACAGGCGTCCTCAACTGCCTTCAGCGACTTGCGTCGACCTCATGAGAATAATAGCTGATGGCTTCGGTTGTTTGCCTCTTTTCTCAATCTCTTTCCCCCCTCTCTCTTCTCGTCGATTTCTAAAGTTGATTTCCTTGGCCACATTTTCGTTTCCTTGTTTTTTTTTTCCTCTATATGTTTTCTTGTCGTGCAAGGCGTCTCAGGTACATGAAAAGGAGGCGTATGGATATGAGTGAAGTTTGAATTATACCTGGACATGGCTTCATGAGGATCGTTTACCACGATGATTGAGTCCATATATAGCACGAGCACCCCCCCCCCCCCCTTTTCCCCACACCTTGATAGGGCATTGAGTCAAAGAGAGAAGCGAGGGTGAACACTGTCCTTACCATGTAACTTGGCCTGCGTGTTTTCCTTTTTTGACTCTGCTCTACAAACCTCTTCTACCTTTGTGTTTCTCTGTGTGTATTCTAGCATTTTTTTCTTTTTGGTTTTTCTGGTTTCATCTGGTATAAGCGGTAACATAGACACACGCATTGGGAAGCATGTGTATGGTACATAGCTATCAAGTATAAGCGCTCGCGTGCATCAACAAGAGGATTTACATGTACACACATTTCTGCATCTCTCGCCGGTTGGCCTCGGGTATTCTGTTTGGGTAAGCGTAAATGGATGAATGGATGGGCCCAGGAATCCCGTTGATGGGCTGATTCTGTTGATTCATGTGTTTTTCTAAAGGTGGCTAAGAAAGCTTATTCGCCACTTGGTTCTTTGGTTGATTGAGAGCTGTGTTGAAGCTACGGGCCACTATGACACGGGCCTAGAGGATGATTGGATGAGTTTGTGGAGAATCTTTTGTTTGAGAATGAGAGTAAACATTCTTTGATGATGATGTAACGGTCAGGGTTGAAGCTAAGCTGGTATCATTGAAGCTAGAATTCAGCTGTGGGTTGTTGTATTGTTACGCAAAGGCAATCAGGAGACGTATGCACGCTCTTAAAGAATGCAGCGTCATCCGTCATACTTTGCCTACATTCAACACCCAGATCTTCCCACTCTTGTGACAAGGGGAATCAAGTCCCTACCATTACCCAAGACAACTTAGTGTGCCATGGATGATTTTTCCACATACCAAGCCAACATTACCTTTGTAGAAGGTCCCCTTTGGCGTTTGATTTTCCGGGGACACTGCGGAGCATTGGCATCGCCGGAAGCGGAGGGGGTTCCGAGCGAAATCGGCTTGGTTGGTGTCTTTTTTTACATGTCTGGGGAAAATGGATGCAAAACAGAGAATGACTCCCGCTGTGGAGGAGGCCACTTGGGTAAAAATAAATAAAACAAGAGCAATTGGGTTCTTACATATTGGCGTCTTTTCTTTTTTTTTTTTTTAAACTCTTCCGAGGTCCCCCCCTTTTTTTTTATCTCTCGTCTGGAGAGTGAGTTGTTTTTTGAGTTCTTACTGTGATCGACGTGGCGCCTTTTCTGCTCTCCTCTTTTTTTTTTTCTTTTTTTTTTCTGATTACCCCAGTTTGTTTGGTTTTCTGACTGATATCGTATCCACCGGAGCTTCACTCTCGACTCGTTGCTGGTGTCAATTGGACGGATCAGACTTTGTTACAACTTGGGCTACACAAGTAAAAACAGCTTTTCCATCATGGGTGCTTTTCCTCCGCCGCCGGTCAACACCATTGACTGGTCCAACGTCGGGTTCCGGGTCCGCGAAGGTCAGTTGCCAAGCTTTCCCTGCTGCTGTGAGTCAAACCGTGGTAGCTAACTCGCTTGTTGCCAGTCAACGGCCACATTGAATCGACATACTCGGTGCACACGGGCAAGTGGACGCCCATCAAGTATGTGACGGACCCGTACATGCGCATCCACGGCATGGCGCCGGCGCTCAACTACGGCCAGCAGGCCTACGAGGGCCTCAAGGCCTTCCGCCTGCCCGGCGACAACGACATCGCCATCTTCCGCCCGGACCGCAACGCCGTGAGGCTCCAGCACTCGGCCGAGGTCGCCTGCATGCCGCCGGTGCCCGTCGAGCTGTTCCTCCAGGCCTGCAAGGCCGCCGTTGCCCTCAATGCCGGCTTCGTGCCGCCCCACGAGACGGGCGCCGCCATGTACATCCGCCCTCAGATCTACGGCTCCAGCGCCCAGCTGGGCCTGTCCGCGCCCGACGAGTACACCTTTTGCGTCTTCGTCATCCCCACGGGCGTCTACCACGGCGTCCACCCGGTCAAGGCCCTGATCCTCGACGAGTTCGACCGCGCGGCGCCCAACGGCACCGGCCACGCAAAGGTCGGCGGCAACTATGCGCCGGTGCTGCGGTGGAGCGACAAGGCGCGGACCGAGGGATTCGGCATCACGCTGCACCTGGACAGCGCCAGGCACGAGGACATTGACGAGTTCAGCACCAGCGGCTTCATCGGCGTCAAGACGGGCGGCGGCAGCGACGACGACATCACCCTCGTGGTGCCCGACTCCAAGTGCGTCATCGATAGCGTCACCAGCAGCAGCGTCCTGGCGCTGGCCCAGAGCTACGGCTGGAAGGTCGAGAAGCGCGTCATCAAGTACGCCGAGCTGCCGTCCTTTAGCGAGGTCTTTGCCGCCGGAACGGCCGCCGCATTGGTGCCCATCCGGAGCATCACCCGTCGTGGCACCAGCGGTTTCGCTGCCGGGCCCAACGTGACGAAGACGGCCGAGGCCGAGACGGTGACGTACATTCCCGAGGGCCAGGAGGATGCTGGGCCTGTTTGCCTCAAGGTGTTGACCGACTTGAAGGGCATTCAGCTGGGCAAGAAAGAGGACAAGTTTGGCTGGCGGTTTGCCGTTACAGAGGCTGATGGCAAGGACGTTGCGGGCGTGAATGGTGTGCATGAGACGGATGCGCAGACGGTGGACGAGATGGACTGAGAGAGGAACGAAAAAGAAGAAGAAAAGAGTCAATGGCGTTGTACATACATGTATCAGTTGAACATCAAATCACGGCATATGGTTTTCCAAACAGCGTGTTGCATTTTCCCATTTCATGAGCTGACTCGTACAGAAATCACGAAACCAACTACCACAATCATTACCATCATTACCACGTCTCATACACCGCAATGCCCTCCGAAAAGCTATCGTCAATGCCCTGCGTCAAACCCTGCGCAATGGCCTGCAAATCCGCCGGCACTTTGGCTACCACCGCCGCCGAAAAGTCCCTCGACGCATCCTGCTCCAGCTTCAAGTTGAGCAAAATCACCGGGCTCACCACCACCAGCTTGTCAAACTTTGGCTTCGCCGACACAATCGTGGTGATGGTCTGGTTGACGCCCGTGGCGAGGCTCAGCGTCGCGGTGGCCACGTCAATGGTCTGCGCGAGGGTGAGGTTGGCGGCCTTGTTGGCCGTCTTGGTGCCGTCGTTGATGGCGGCGAGCAGCTTGGCGGACTGGACCGTGATTTCGAGCAGCGTGAGGACGTTGCCGTCCCAGGACGCGACGGTGGAGTGGAGGGCGGTGGTGTCGGAGGCGATTGTGGTGATGGCTGTGAGGATGGGGTTTGGGTCGGGGGGTTGGGGCGGCGAGGAGGGGGGTGGTGAGGGAGAGGAGGGGGATGAGACGGAGTTGCATTTTGGAGGAGTATGAAGGCGTTTAGATGGAGTTGATGTTGGTGGTGGTGATGATGTATATAAGGGGAGGCTTGTTGTGGTGTTGATGTGAGTATATACGTGATCAACAACAGGCACCAAAGTTGGAATCAACTCCAGTACAACTCGAGCTCCAATGTTATGAAAAGTGCGTAGCAATTAAGCGCAAAAAGAAGCATCAGCTCTTTTCATTCGAAAAAAACACAGCCGTCATTGTCCATCTTATATACCCTCGTATCCCCCCCTACAACCATCCAACTCCTTCCATCCATCCGTCCAATCCTCACCATCTAATCCATGTCATCCAACACCCTCTAGTCCCCCCCTTTCCCACTCCCTCATTCCCATCCCATCATCAAATTACGTTAACAATTACAACTTCACATCACCACCAAAAAGAAACAAACTGATCGTCGCTACCTCAGCCGGGGCCCATGTCCCAATCAGGCAGCTCACAACCCCCCTCCCACAATAAACAACATGAACATACCAACCCAGACAAGGAAAAGTCCACCCCAACACGAAATCCTGCAATTCTCTCTACTATTCCTTTATGCCCGTCGGTACTTGTTGTTGTCTTCTTCCCCAGGAACAAAACTCGCCCACATGCAAGTTGCGGGGAAAGGGCTGGGATTACCATCCATGTCATTTAGGCGCAAAGAGCGGGGAGAGCCATCGGATGGGTGTGTGGGGTGAGATCTGGGGTAAAAGGGCACTTGTGCCAGCCGCGGCTTCTTGGCTTTTATTTCTCCTTTTTGTTCTTCTTCTTTTTCATGTGCTAGGCGGACTTGGCAGGCCTGGGCTTGGGGATGGACGTGTTTGTTTCGGCATGTGATGGTTGTCAGTCATATGTGTGGACAAGTAGACGCTGGTGTGTCTGTCCGGGGTAATCACATACTAATAGATACATAATCATTGATGGACGTGGTCAAACACCGGCTTCAACATAAAGTACGGAGTAAATGGGTAATGGATTGCATACCATCAATGTCCTTATCAGATGATTTATAAAAATCACTCGCTCTCGTTTGTCGCATGAGAGCAAAGTCCATGGCTCTGGGAGTTCCTCGTATTATAAAACAACCATTAGAGGCCACCAGGAGTATCGAGTGCCTCTAGTTCGTCTTCATGCTCGTCCTCATCTGACCCTTCAGCCGTGGGTCGACTTGCGTCGTTTCGTAGGCGCGCCAGTCTCATAAATGGCCTATCGGAAGGTATAGTGAATGCCATGTTTTTAATGTCCGTTGACAAAATCGACATTGGGCGGTGGGTAGCGCTGCTTAGCATTATGAGTTCCAGGCATAGGCGTTTTGAAGGCGTTGGCTATGTCGAACTGTTTTTTTTACCGTGTAAACAATCACCGCGTGAGCCCGCATCCAGTCCTCATGATGAATGTTCCAGGTGTATGCGATCGGCTCAGGCGGATGCCTCTGGTAGAAGCGATCGGGGTATGCCTTGATTAGCCTGTATGAGGCAAGAGGAGCGACAGGACCTGGTCAATGTCCCTCGCATAGACTCCTAGTCTCTTTTTTTAATTAGTTCAGCCGGCCATTCCTTGCTTACCAAAACTTGATACAGCTGCTTTCATCTAGAGTCTGTTTGAGACAGCCGTGATCCTTCTCCTGTTATCTGAAGCGTTTTTACAACTCGGATGCCTGAAGGAGGAGGCTACTGGCATCTGTGTTGTGTGTCTGGCAACGTCGATAATGTAACAGGATGATGTGCTTGATGATCCTTGGCACAAGTGATAATATCTCCATCAGTCTATGGCACAAACCTGATGGACTTATAGTCAGATGTATAAGGGTGAAAAGGTAGTGAGGCAGACTAGAGCGTTACCTTCAAAGTCCTCCTAGATATGGAATTATCTCAATGTATTGAGTCCCCAATATCCAACCACAGGCTGCGAGTTCTTCTGCAGCCGCTCAGCGAAGTGCAGACGTGAAGACTTTGGTCGTGTCTTGCATTCTGCCGTCCCAGTTATCGCCACTCGTGTGTCAGGCCATCCAGCACTTTCGAGGGAATCTGCAAGCAAAATCAAAGACTAGGCAGCAAGTCAAGTAGAATCAGTGCCTCTGGAAATGGCTCTCCAATCGACCACGTCTCTGTCTATCCCCTTTTAAGTCGCCATCCAGCGGTGACTAACAGTGAGTCCTCTATTTCTGGCTCGCTCACGAGATCAATCTTTTCATCATGTGTGGCTTTGTTGCTTTGATCTTTTGGGAGGACTGTGCAGCCCTACGGCTTGATTCAAGCCCTGCGAGCGTTTCGAAACTGGCGACACGATGGATGGTGTCGAACAACGGAGGGGGGCAGAGGTGTACAAGGGAGCACGAGATGTTGACAGAACATGACACGGAGGATGTTGATGGAACATGGCACAACCTTGGCAGCCACGTGAGTTGGCGCAGTGATATTCTCATTCGTGTGTGCTCACCCTCTTATAGCTACCCTCTTATTCCATTTCATGTCAGATGGTAGGTTGAATTGGCTACCTAAGATTCACTTCAATTCTCATTTTGCTCACAAAGAAGTTCCAATCAGGAACAAGTGAACTTCTCTGACTACCTCACGGCTCCTGAGATGGCGCCATCTTCACGGAAAGCTGCCGAGCCGCCGGTATAGCTGGCCATTCACCACTCTACGGATACTGCTTGAATCAAGGATGGCACCCTGTGAAGCAACGAATTCATCATTCACGCATGAAAACTTCCCATGCCGCCTCACGGGGACGGAATATACAGATGGAGCAAATGGGGCGCTCCACTAACAATGTCCACGCTAACTATTGCAAGGAAGAGTTGGCTTTCCTTATTAGGAAATAACATGTGGCATCTTTTGCCCCGTCTCAATATGTGGTCCAGCCTCCCTATGAGATGAAGCCAACACGGGTGAAATTGTTACTTCATGCCAAGTTCATTCAAGACACGCAGCAAGAAACCTCGATTACAAATATGAGTGTTGTCTCTGCTGCTTATGTGATGCTTCAGGTCGCTTATACTAGTAGCCGACTGACTGTTGTAGATGTCTAAAGATGTTATAACCGCGTGCTGTACCTAGGAAATAAAGGAATAGAGCCTCACGCGCATTGTTATCTTGTTGATTACACACAACCATCATGGCTTCCGATCTTCCCAACGTGACACCCCCCTCGCAGAAAGAGTCGTGTGAAACTACGCCGTACGACTCTTCATCATTGACGGAAGACATAGCCAACAACAATGCCAACGGTGGAAAGAAATACACCCTCCCAAGTCAAGATGCAAATGCCTTTAGAAGCCCGAAATCTCAGACGCTGAGAGACAATGACCCAGAAAGCGGACAATTACCGGCCCTCGGCGCCACCGTCTCGCGAGCAACAACTCTATCGAAAAAGAGAGCATACACTTTCATGATACTAATTGTCCTCACGCAAGCGGTGCAAATGTTTGCGTATGGCGCTGGTATCATTGGGGCATTCACCGTTGGGCACGCGGTTGGAGCATCAGACCTCCAATCTACGTGGATCGCGGCAGCGTATCCTCTTACCCAAGGCTCATTTGTCCTAATCAGCGGCCGGCTGGGTACTGTCTTTGGTCATAAGAAAACGTTGACGCTTGGAGCATCTATTTGGATCTTTTGGACGCTGGCCACGGCGTATGGGACCAACATCGTCGGCATTAGCATCATGAGAGCGCTTGCTGGGATAGGAGGTGGCCTTCTCGTTCCCAACGCTGTAGCTCTTTTAACAATCACGTTCCCTCCTGGCCGACAACGAAACTTGGCACTGGCGCTCTTTGCTTCTATGGGGCCAGTTGGCGGTGCTGGTGGATGTGTGTTCAACGGCTTCTTCCTTCAGTGGACAGACTGGACATGGCTGTTCTTCTTCCTGTATGGCCTCCTCTGCGCTGCTCAAAAAGAGAAACGATAGAGCTGACATTGGGTTGTAGGGCTGTCCTAGGGGCTGTAGTTTATGGCGCAGCAATCATTGCCGTACCAGATGACGAGCGGTTAGATCCCGAGGGGAAGATTGATTGGACGGGTTCATATCTCGGAGTCGCCGGGTTGGTGCTGTTCAATTTTGTCTGGAAGTAAGCGACATTTCTCATCATATCAGACCATTATTCAATAGGTACTAATGCACAGACTTATAGCCAAGCTCCCATTGTTGGCTGGAAGAATCCATACGAATACATACTCCTCATCGTCGCTATCAGTCACTTTGCAGTATTTTTAATTTGGGAATCGAGGTGGGCAGTCAGTCCAATCATCCCATTCGAGATCTGGAAAGTACCATCCTTTGGTGCGCTGATCCTCGTCTTATTCTTTGTCTTTATGAGTCTGGGTATATACATCTGGTATGTCACCGTCTTCTTGGCGAATTTGCGACATTGGGATCCCGTCTTGCTGGGATGTTCATTCTTGCCAATGGCCGTCAGCGGTACGGGCTCCGCCTTCTTTGCAGCATGGGTTGTACGCAAACTGCCAGTAGAGATGGTGGTCTGTATTGGCGCTTTGGGTGCAGTGGTGATGAATATCCTTATTGCAACGATGCCGGTTCACCAAACCTTCTGGGCGATGGTATTTCCCGCCATAGTCTTGGCAGGTTGTACAGGAGACATGGTCTTTGCTGCTGGTCAAATCATTGCCAGTAGCATAGTGACGAGGAAACATCAAGGAACAGCGGGATCCCTGATAGGAACTCTCTTTACATACGGACTAAGCACTGGCTTGGGATTTGCCGGAACGGTTGAGATTTACATAAACAAGGATGGATCCAATCTGCTAGGTGGTTATCGAGGCGCTGCTTACTTGGGAATGGGATTTGCAGGAGCAGCCATAATCTTGACTCTTCTATTTGTGAGAATGAAGAAGAATACGGTCGAGGGTTGGCAGGGAGAAGATGCTGAGATTGCCGAGTCAAGTGAGTGAGACAATGCCCTATACATGTTGAGATGAAGGGAAGAACTGTTGAAAACAAAAAGGTCAATGCCCAGAGGTTATTGGGGTTTATATTTCGACAAGAGCAACAGTTGTGCCTATTTATAAGGAGCTGGATAGATTAAAAGCAAGGTCTGGGATTACACAGATAGTGCACACGCTGTCAACACAAGTGCATAATAGCCGCATCTAATATTTTGAACTGAATTGCATTTCACTAGAAAATAACTTTTAACGCTCCTATATAGTCACCCTCGTCGAAACTAACGACCAACTTCCATCTCATTCACACCTGAGTAGCATGGCTCGCAATCTTCTCTTGTAGCAACTCGATCCAAGCCTCGTGATTAGCATCCCTACCCAGAAACTCCTTAAGCAATCCCATGTACGACACCACATTGCTTCCTGGCACCAAGATAATCTCTCGATATCGTCGAAACTCTTGACGGAGCTCATGAGATATAATATCATCCACATTAGTCTTTGTGGTGTTTAGAGCTCCAGAAGGCAATAATGGCTCAAACTTTGTCTTGAAGATGTCGTAGCTGAGCGATCGAGATCTGTTCCCGGGTCAGTGCCATTCCAGCATTATAGAGATGCGAACTACTCACGAAAGATAGGTGTAATAACTTGTATTGTATCCAATAGGGAAGCGAAAGCGACAGAAGCCGTGAACAAAGTCGGCTTCGTATCCTATATCCTCAGGGCCATTGACCAAGCATATCTCTCTTCGCAGCTTGTTAAACTCTGCCGCAAGATTCATGTCGCGAATCTCCTGGTGATCAGGAGGCGTGTGAATGAGGAGATCAAATGTGCTGAAATGCAGAGTCGAAAGTTGCGCAAGCCCCGTATGCGCAAACTGGTCAGCAATCAGCCTCTCAATCACGCCTTCTGGCAGTTTCTTCTCATTTTCTAAGTCCTCTTCCGTCAGGTAGTGACCAGATATCGCGCGTACGATGTGCGGATTCCAGAATATGTACTCCAGCATAATACTTGGAACCTCGACAAAGTCGCGTGGGACTGATGATCCATGGAACCGCGCATATTTGGTCTTTGAAGTAAGGTTATGGATCGTGTGGCCAAGTTCATGGAAGCATGATACAACCTCATTAATCTTCAACAGGCTTGGGCGGGTAGCGCTGGGAGGCGAGTAATTTGTCATAAAGGCAGAGCAAGGATAGGTTCGCGAGCCATCCTGCCGTTCAAATCCCTAGTACAAAAGTCATGTGTTAGTAACCGTTGTCCTATACTTGGAACCGTGTTTGAAGACTCACTGGCCTCATTTTGAACATCCCTTTGTGGCCATATTTATTGTCTCGTGGGAACACATCCATATAGAAGAATCCGAGAAAATCGCTCCCTTCCGCTGTGTCGTCCCATACAGAATAGACATCCACTCCCTCATACCATGTAGTAATCTGAGGAGCATCACGCGGATACTTTATAAACTTCACCCCGAACAAGGCACCCAAAATATGCATCATTCTCGAAAGGCATCTGTCAAAGGGAAAGTATTCCGCAACCTCGTTCTGGTCCACTTGCAGGGATTTATCCTCTGCTAGGCGTGTGAAAAATGGTCTATCCCATGAAAAGAATTGGCCAGATAAGGGCGCATCGTGGGATTGCTCCTGTTGGACCTTTTCGGCCTTCAGGGCCTTTAGAGTCTCAAGTTCACGCAGGCCCAGTTCTTGTAGAACATTGCGGATGCGGTTCAGGAAAAGAACAGCATCATCTGTTTTTAAGATTCTGTCACTCTCTCGCAATTCAGCGTGATGCTTGTAGCCGAGTGCACGAGCAACTTCATCTCTAAGCACAAGAAGCTCTTTGAGGTTGGCTCCATTGAGCTCTTTTACCCGGTTTTCCATGTTCAACCACACCTTTTGCCTAGTCTCCTCTCGTAAGGCATGTTGCATCACGGCCGTATAATTGGGAATCTTGTGATCAATCCACCGCTTATCACCATCTGCTTTCCATCGGTCCAGGTGAGACTGCGGGACACCTTGCAGTTCGTCCAGTGTCAGCCATAAACCGGCGACATCCGAGTCGAGATTTCGAATGTGCTCCATCTCGAGCTCGTTAATCCTTACAAGACTCTCCTTCACTTTAGCTTTCACAGCCTCGTCCGTGAGCCCTTGCCCCGTTTTGATGAATTGGCTTCGCAGTTTCTCCACATAGAGACGCGACTCTGGGTCAAGAGACTCGTTTCTCTGCCAGACAGCATCAACAACTTTAAAGACATCAGCTCGAGAATATCTTCCGATGCTATCACGATTCAAGGTTTTTCTGGCCTCTTTTGGAAGCATCGCGGAGCTCTTTTGAAGGAGACACATTATGAAGGAACCCAAGCTGAGGGGAGATACTCATCCGATCATTTTCATTGCGTACCAAAGGGAGAATGACGCTATCAAATGTCGCCTCCTCAGGGGATATCTGAGCTACAGCATCCCAAACTTTTGCCGATGTCGCTATCAGCAATTCAGCTTGTTGAACTATGGACGCAGGATCCAAAGTGAAGTCTGGCGGTGGTTGAGGGGGTTGAGGGGTCATGCCGAGCTTCTGTTATACAGTTAAAGGCTTATTGAGTAACATTGTTATGAATTAGGAGTTATTGCGTCAAAGAGATCAGATATATATATGGATTCAACTCCGTAAGTCCGAAACAATCCAGATTAGCCGTTATACTGTAAAGTAGGAAAAGCGGGGGAAGGAGGAGGCTGTGCTGCATTAGAGTGATCGACAAAAGCTCTACTTCTCAAAAGAGTTGGAAGGCCGTTTTATGGCGCGTCAAATGATTCAAAAGAAAGACTCATATAATGCAACCAGTTGTAAAAGACTCAGGGCGCGACATTGACATCTAGCTAAATGCTTAGAAATTGCCGGATATTGCGGCATCGCGGCATCGAGCACCCGGCTTGGTTTCAATAAATGTGACTCCTTGCAATATAAAATCGTGAATCCTGCCAAAGTCAACCATTGCGTGATGGTCTCGAGATGACCAATGGTACTTACCATGATTTGATAATGCCAATTACTACACTTTATACATACACATATACAGATTGAGCGAGAGAGAAAAGCAGAGATGTGATAAGAACTTTCAGACGACAATTAATACCTAAATCCATACACCTCTATTTCGTATTTCGTATGACACCCGAATCCATGAATTTCCAAAAAAGAAAAAGAAAACACACAAAACGCCCATAATACAAACATGGTCAAAAGCAGCAAACCCTCATTCTCTGCTAATAGCCCGGCAGCACGAAACCGTCCGAACCAAGAAAAGCGGATAGTCTCACCAGCTTCAAAACGCCGCAACTGCTGTGTCCAAAAATCAATCTGATGATCCAATCCCAGAACAGTAAGAAGTCGTGCCCATTTGGGCAAGTTATACTGTTCCTCATCCCTTTGCAACTCGTGGAGTAAACCTGCAGCCACTTGGATAAAGAACGGAGTATCGTGTGTAGCAATCACTACAATTCGGCACGAAATCTCAACCCAGTTCCTGATAAACTCGGTATCAAAACTCATTGGTGGGTACCTAAACTCGATTGTTGTCTGTGATCCTTCCAGTCTGTCCGTACCATCATCACCACAAGCATCTGTCTCGTCTGCAGACTTTCCACCTTTTGTGCGGGTGCATATCGCCAA
>MDJU01000889.1:0-11175 GCA_001721665.1 Trichoderma pleuroti | reverse complement strand
GCACACAGCAGCAGCAGCAGTTACAACAACAGCTACAGCAACAACAGCACAACAACAGCAGCAGCAGCAGCAGCAGCCAAACCAGGCCATGGGCCAGGTGTCGACGCCCCAGAGACCCCCGAGCACAGCCCAAGGAACGCCCACAAACATCATGCCCCCCCAGCAGCCTCAGTTCTCGACTCCGCAGCCCATGTCCCAGGGACAAACGCCGACGAATCAACAGCCAATGGGATTAAACACCCCCCAGACACCGACATTTTCCTCCAACCCGGCCAGTGGCATGGCTGGTCCACCCGCCGGTGCGGTACCTATGAGCCCTACAACAGAGGCCCTGGATAAGGAGAGGTTCGCCCTGCTATTAGACATTAACCACGAGCTACTATACGAGTCGATCCAGATCCAGACAACGCTACAAGAGATGAAGAAGGAGTTTGCCGCCGTCAATGGCAATATCCCAGACAGGAAACCCTCCGAGGAGGAAAACTACTTCCAACAAGACTATCTGCAGTATGTTGAACATGCCAAACTATTGTGACACACACCAAAAAATAAACTAACGGTTCATAGTTGCATGCGACGATTACAAGCCAATCTGTCGTACATGGCTGCACTAGCAGATAGGAAGCCAGAAGTCAAGGGACCGCCTTGTCCAGCCTATCTCAGCGCACCTCCACTGAACCTGACTCTCAGGCCCAGAGCAGTGCCGATTGGCGCCGAGAATTCAACAACGCCTCCAGATGCCGTAGCGGATAGAGAAGAGCGAAACAAGTCGATCCAGGATCTGTATCGACGACTACAAGCCGTCTTCCCCATGTTCGACCCGAAGAAGGAGCCAGCCTTCCGCACGGCGCCCTCGGGCCAGAAGCCTGGTAACCCAATGGCTCCGAGCCAGCAAGCCAGTCCCGCTGCCCAGAGGACGCCCCAGCTGCCCAATATGCCTGGCCCGCCAATGAATCTACAGCCCAACTTGGCTTTGCAGTAGGGCGATGAAGCGTAGCCTTTGCGCTGTGTAGTAAATTTGGGACGTAATGGAAGAACAGGCATAGCAGGGAAGGGAAAGCGGGCCTGCGACTCCCGCTATCCTGTTGGCGTTTTCGACTTAGAGGCTTGATTTCGGTTACCTGGTTATATGATACCACTTGGTATTGCGTTTCCTCACCTTTGGATTTCGGGGGGGGAGGACCACATGACAGCGACGTTGCTTGGAGACGCATACACTCATGAAGCATAAAAATGACGAAACTCTCGCGGGAGGCATGTTTGCTTAGATTAGCTGTACCCATCTATTTCTCACCTATACACTAGCTAGTACTTGTACAACTTTCAGTTTACAATGTTGGTGAGCGGCTAGCCCTGTGAATGATTGGATTCTGTGCGATGAGATGGTCTCTGCTACCGCCCATGGCGTTGCACAAACGAGTACTAGGAGCTTTCAGAAAGGGGTGTATCATGTGATACTCGGAGATTTTGTCAAGATGCTTGTCCCACGCAATGAATGCGTATGCCTTTGGTGTGACGGTACGTGTTCGTGATGGCTTCAGCTACCTTGGGTCAAAGCCTCATCTGATGTACGCATGCGCAAAACCCCGATCTGGAGTGCAGATCTGCTAGCGCCACGCTAAAGATTTAGCTACAGAACTGGTGGGCCATTGAAATACGAGTATAACGTTGAGAGTTCATGTTTGTTCTCCATGTCGCCATGTCACTTCAGGCTCAAGATGGAGCAGGTACCTGAAAACTCTGTTATATATAGATGGATACGCGTGAATATGAGATAAAATTATGGTTTTGGCATAATTTACATGGATCTAACAACTTGCGCAAGACGTAACTTTGTCTGTTACTGGTCCCTCTCACTTTGCTACTTCAGCCCAACAACTCTAAATCTCGCCCTGATACCTATTCAGAGACTAAAGATGCTACATTGCAATCTTCATTGTTTGAGTGCGTATTTCTCATCGAAATGCCTCAGGCAGCTGCCAGAACAAGGCTTTGAACATGTACATTCTGGCCTCTACATTAAAGTTTAAGACGCAGCTTCGAAACTCAGAATCTGCGGCGGAGACTGTTATCAGATACACCTTTGGGAACCTGTTGGTTGATGGTGGATTATCCCAATATACTTTCATTCTCTCTTATAAAAAAGAAGTGCCACCATTGATCAGGAAATAGGATAAACCTCTCCTTACACCAATTTACACCCTTGTCTACCTACTTGACCATCTGGTTGCTCTCACCAGCCATGTCTACAGCGACTACAGTGATTCATCATCCTCCCCCTCCACCCCCTCCTCCTTCTTCTCCTCCTCAAGGTAAGATAACACAGCTATAACTACGCTTCGCTGGCTCAACTTTTTCCATCAGAGCAACTCACTGACTTGCACCAGACAATGGAACTGCCGAGGCCCCCGCACCGTCAAGAAATACCAGGAATACCTTGGCGACCATCAAGTTGCTGTTCAGCAGCCATGTCAAAAATGGCCAGCCAAACCCCGTCCACGTTGCGATAGCCACCCGAGGCTACGACATCCAGTCTCGCGTCTTGCGTATTCCTGACCGGTTTGGCTGGTTCGCACGCGGACCCCCTCTCCGATCAGCTTTCGAGGGCCACGCGTTTGTGTACGCCGTCCTATACCTTGTATTTGCGGCTCTCCTGTTCGCAGGTTGTGTAGCAGGTATGGAACTTGGTGGGTATCACAGTCTGCAGACACCCATCACGTTTGCGGTCCTTTACATTGCGTTGATAGCAATCTTCTGGGTAGCCATGATTTATAGCCCCCGGCGCAAGCGAGACTCTTATGTGGGAGAAAGACTGGAGCTGCAGCCAGTGTGATTGTTGAGCGATTTGTATCTTGTTGCGAATTGAATGGCCTTTTTCTACTGGCGATGGCTGTCTCATGTTTTGGTTGATAGTATCCTATGAGGTAGAATGACATGGTATCTATGTTGGTACTATGTGCAACCACAATCTTCTCCCAACTGGTGAATGACCTGACGTAGACTTTCCGTAGATATAGAGATATAGTAGGTAGGTGGGAATCAAGGTCACGTCTGACGGCACTGCTCTTTGAAGATGAAGGAATTTACAGACTAAACTCCATCTTCATAGCCATGGCCTGCCAAGCTCCAAGGTGAGAATAACTTGTACCCAAGACAATTACACATCGCAACCGCTTATTACTCACGAGTTTGACTAGGCGAGATAAGAGCGAATCGGGATGTTCGTCCCCCAACCATCTTTGCATCTTTTTTTGGCTTGCCGTGATCCACATGGTGGGAAAAAAGCAAAGAGAAAAAAAAAAGATCTGCGGAGGCGTTTGGATGGTTGCTCCACAAACGAGATGGTAGAAACATGTGCTTCTGGGTAGACAAAGAGTCTCGTGACAACAGGAGAGCTTGTTTATTGCTTCACAGCGTGTTCGTTCAAGGCCAATCTGCACATGTCTGTGATCTACAATCCATCTCTCCTTTCCGCCCTCGTCACACAGTTTGCCTCTTGCTTGCTCAAACACTCAACAATGCATCGTATCTCGTCTGAACCAAGTGAATGCATCACCGATGGAGGGGTCAATCTCATTCGATCCATTGAATTTTTTTTTTTAATTTTTTTTTTTCTTTTGGGGGTCCCAGGGCCGCTGCGGGGTCTAGTTAGTGCATGGGCTCTGAAGGAATACCACGCAAACGCCTGCAAACATCCATCATAGGCAATCTAGAGGCCCCCGAGCAGCGCCGCCATTGGCCCATCTCGCTGGTGGCGGTGGAACGGGCGCTGTGATCTCAGCTGCATTGGCCAATGGCGAGGCGCTGGCTCTCAACTTTTTGAAGCTAATCCGCGCCAGATGATGGTATTGATTGGCAAGAGAAAAAAAAATAAGATGGTGTCAAACCCGCCGAGATTTTTTTTCTTCTCTTCCTTTTCCCCTTCTTCTTTCCTCCTCCTCAACTACGGCGAGAGCATCCTTCAAGCTTCCTTCTTTCTCTCCATACTCTCTGAAGGACGCCTTGCGATTGTTGAGGAAGCAGATGATAGCGAGGTAGCTTTTGACCTGTCCGGGAGAAGCTCTGAAAACGAGTTTTTCGTGTCAGTCGCCAGCAAACCTCCGCCCCTCACTTTCTCTTCATCACCATCTTTTTGCCCCGCCTTGGACATCGTCAGGAACAAGACGGCTGGGGAAAAGGCTTCTTGAACGGCGAAAAGTCCAGAGTTGCTTTCTGCTGAACCTCAACCACGCAAGGGAGGAAAAGAAACCAACTTTCTACACCAAACAAAACATGGCTGTCCAGCTCCTCCAGCCCGCCTCGGCCAGCTATGGCAGCAACGAGCGCCTCGTCTGCCTTGAGCTCGAGGATGGCTCATCCTACCAGGGCTACAGCTTCGGTGCCGAAAAGAGCATCGCCGGAGAGCTGGTTTTCCAGACCGGCATGGTGGGCTACCCCGAATCCATCACAGACCCCTCATATCGCGGCCAGATCCTCGTCATCACCTTTCCCTTGGTCGGAAACTATGGTGTCCCTTCGCGGGAGACGCTGGACGAGCTGCTCGGCGACCTGCCCGCCCACTTTGAGTCGTCCCAGATTCACATTGCCGGTCTGGTTACCGCTTCTTACTGCGGCGAGGACTTCTCCCACTTCCTCGCCACCTCCTCCCTGGGCACATGGCTCAAGGAGCAGGGCGTCCCCGCCATGTACGGCGTGGACACCAGAGCCCTGACCAAGAGGATCCGTGAAAAGGGCAGCATGCTGGGCAAGATGAGACTTGCCAGCATCGCCGCTGCTGGCAACAGCGCCGCCAATGGCCTCGCCTCTCTCGACGAATTCGAGGCAATTGACTGGGTAAACCCCAACACACAGAACTTGGTGGCACAGGGTGAGTTTCCCCATCTGCCTCCCTTTTTGCTAGATGAGAAAAAAAAACACAAAGAGACAATATGCTCATGCCTTTCGTAGTATCCGTCAAGGAGCCCAAGTTGTATAAGCCTCCCGCGTCCGTTGTCGCTCGCAAGCATCCCTCCGGCCGGACAATCCGTGTTCTCTGTGTCGATGTTGGTATGAAGTACAACCAGCTTCGATGCTTCCTCAAGCGAGGTGTCGAAGTCGTAGTCGTCCCCTGGGACTATGATCTGGCCAAGGCGGCCGGTGAAGAGTACGACGGTCTCTTCATCTCCAACGGTCCTGGTGACCCAGCTGTCCTTGAGAGCACTGCCAAGAACATTGCTGCCGTCATGGAGACCAACAAGATCCCAATCTTTGGCATCTGCTTGGGCCACCAGCTCATGGCTCGCGCTTCTGGCGCAAAGACCACCAAGATGAAGTTTGGTAACCGCGGTCACAACATCCCCTGCACAAGCATGGTCACTGGAAAGTGCCACATCACTTCCCAGAACCATGGTTTCGCTGTGGATGCCGCCAGCCTGCCCACCGGCTGGACGGAGCTCTTCGTCAACGCCAACGATGGCAGCAACGAGGGCATCATGCACGCCGAGAAGCCATACTTTAGCGTCCAGTTCCACCCCGAGAGCACCCCTGGCCCTCGCGACACGGAGTACCTCTTTGACGTCTTCATTGACACCATGGCCAACTGCGCCGAGAACCCTGCTCTTCTCAAGGCTCCCGTCGCTTTCCCCGGCGGAACCATTGAGGAGAACGAGAGGCTTCACCCTCGCGTTTCTGTCAAGAAGGTCCTTGTCCTCGGCAGTGGTGGTCTCAGCATTGGCCAAGCCGGCGAGTTCGACTACTCTGGTAGCCAGGCCATCAAGGCTCTCAAGGAGGAAGGCATCTACACTGTCCTCATCAACCCCAACATTGCCACCATTCAAACTTCAAAGGGCTTGGCCGACAAGGTCTACTTCCTCCCCGTCAACGCCGAGTTCGTCCGCAAGGTCATTCTGTATGAGCGACCCGATGCCATCTACGTCACTTTCGGTGGCCAGACTGCTCTGCAGGTCGGTATCCAGCTCAAGGATGAGTTTGAGGGCCTTGGTGTCAAGGTTCTGGGTACGCCCATCGACACAATCATCACCACCGAGGACCGAGAGCTCTTTGCCCGAAGCATGGACTCCATTGGCGAAAAGTGCGCCAAGTCGGCCTCGGCCAGCAACGTGGACGAAGCTCTCCACGTCGTCAAGGACATTGGCTTCCCCGTCATTGTCCGTGCCGCCTATGCCCTGGGTGGTCTGGGCAGTGGTTTCGCCAACAACGAGCAGGAGCTGCTGGATCTCTGCCACAAGGCTTTCGCCGCCAGCCCTCAAGTCCTGATTGAGCGAAGTATGAAGGGGTGGAAAGAAATCGAATACGAAGTCGTTCGAGATGCCCAGGACAACTGCATTACTGTCTGTAACATGGAGAACTTTGACCCTCTTGGTATCCACACTGGTGATTCCATCGTGGTCGCCCCCGTCTCAGACCCTCTCCAGACGAAGACTACAACATGCTCCGAACAACGGCCGTCAACGTCATTCGACACCTTGGCGTTGTCGGTGAGTGCAACATTCAGTATGCTCTAAACCCCTTCTCTCGGGAGTACTGCATTATTGAGGTCAACGCTCGATTGTCCCGATCCTCTGCCTTGGCCTCCAAGGCCACAGGTTATCCCTTGGCCTTTATTGCCGCCAAGCTGGGTCTTGGAATCCCACTCAAGGAGATCAAGAACTCGGTGACCAAGGTTACTTGCGCCTGCTTCGAGCCTTCTCTCGACTATGTTGTCGTCAAGATGCCTAGATGGGACTTGAAGAAGTTCACTCGTGTCTCCACCCAGCTCGGTTCTTCCATGAAGAGTGTTGGCGAGGTCATGAGCATTGGTCGCTCGTTTGAGGAAGCCATTCAAAAGGCTATCCGAGCCATTGACTTCCACAATCTCGGCTTCAACGAGACCAAGGCTCTTATGAGCATCGACGACGAGCTGCAGACGCCCTCTGACCAGCGTCTGTTTGCTATTGCCAATGCCATGCACCAGGGCTACTCCGTCGACAAGATTTGGGAAATGACCCGGATCGACAAGTGGTTCCTCCGAAAGCTCAAGGGATTGAGCGACTTCTCCAAACAAATGACTCAGTTCACCACTGTCGACATTGCGCAAAACCCCAGCATCCTTCTCCAGGCCAAGCGTCTGGGTTTCTGCGACCGACAGCTGGCCAAGTTCTGGAGCTCCAACGAAATCGCTGTCCGCCGCCTCAGGCTCGACGCTGGTATCCAGCCCTTTGTCAAGCAGATTGACACGGTTGCTGCCGAGTTCCCTGCCTTTACCAACTACCTGTATCTCACCTACAACGCGTCTGAGCACGATGTCGACTTTGACGACCATGGTGTCATGGTTCTCGGCTCTGGTGTGTACCGTATCGGCTCGTCCGTCGAGTTCGATTGGTGCTCTGTCCGCGCCATCCGCACCCTGCGAGCCACCGGCTTCAAGACCATCATGGTCAACTACAACCCAGAGACTGTGAGCACAGATTACGACGAGGCGGACAAGCTGTACTTTGAGAACATTACGCTCGAGACGATTCTGGATGTTTACCAGCTCGAGGCTGCAAGCGGCGTTCTCGGTGCCATGGGTGGCCAGACCCCCAACAACATTGCCCTTCCTCTGCACCGCGCTGGAGTCAAGGTGCTGGGTACCTCGCCCGAGATGATTGATACCGCTGAGAACCGATACAAGTTCTCTCGTATGCTGGACCGAATCGGCGTCGACCAGCCTACCTGGAAGGAGCTTACTAGCTTCGAGGAGGCCAGGGCTTTCTGCCAAAAGGTGTCCTACCCCGTGCTGGTCCGCCCTTCATACGTCCTTTCTGGCGCTGCTATGAACACTGTGTACTCTGAGAAGGACCTGGAGAGCTACCTGGCCCAGGCTGCCGAGGTCTCTCGCGAGCACCCCGTTGTCATTACCAAGTACATTGAGAACGCAAAGGAGATTGAGATGGACGCCGTCGCCAAGGACGGTGTTGTTGTTGGTCACTTCATTTCCGAGCACGTGGAGAACGCTGGTGTTCACTCCGGTGACGCCACGCTCATCCTGCCCCCTCAGGATCTTGAGCGCACCACGACCGATCGCATTGTGGAGGCCACTCGCAAGATTGGTGCTGCTCTGAACGTGACTGGCCCCTTCAACATCCAGTTCATTGCCAAGGACAACGACATCAAGGTCATTGAGTGTAACGTCCGAGCCTCCCGCTCGTTCCCATTCGTCTCCAAGACCATGGGCGTTGACCTCATCGAGATGGCCACCAAGGCCATCATGGGCCAGCCCTTCCAGGAGTACCCTCCCACGGATATTCCTCCCGACTGCGTCGGTGTCAAGGTGCCTCAGTTCAGTTTCTCTCGTCTCTCCGGCGCCGACCCCGTCCTCGGTGTCGAAATGGCTTCGACCGGTGAAGTCGCCTGTTTTGGTGTCGACAAGAACGAGGCATACCTCAAGGCTCTCCTGTCCACTGGATTCAAGATCCCCAAGAAGAACATTTTGCTGTCCATTGGTTCGTACAAGGACAAGAAGGAGATGCTGCCGTCGGTGCAGAAGCTGCAGAAGATTGGCTACAAGCTGTTTGCCACCGCCGGTACCGCCGACTTTTTGCAGGAGCACGGAGTTCCCGTCCAGTACCTCGAAGTCCTCGGTAAGGAAGAGGACAAGGAGTCGGAGTTTTCTCTCACGCAGCACCTGTCCAAGAACACGATTGACCTGTACATCAACCTGCCTTCCAACAACAAGTACCGCCGCCCGGCCAACTACATGAGCAAGGGTTACCAGACTCGTCGCATGGCCGTTGACTACCAGATCCCCCTGGTTACCAACGTCAAGAACGCCAAGATTCTCATTGAGGCTATTGCCCGAAGCTTCGAGCTCAACGTTGCCAAGCGCGATTACCAGACTAGCCACAAGACGGTTGTCCTGCCCGGCCTGGTCAACGTTGCGGCCTTTGTTCCCGGACTCGTCACTCCCCAGAGCCACGACATGGAGATTGTCACCAAGGCCTCCATCTCTGCGGGCTTCAGCATGATCCGCGTCATGCCTCTCGGCCTCGAGGGTGCCATCACTGACGGCATCACTCTGAGGGCTGCTCAGCAGAACAGCAAGCTCGGCGACTTTTGCGACTACAACCTCTCCGTCTCTGCCACCTCGGAGAACGACAGCCAGATCAGCGCCCTTGCCGGTGAAGTTGGCTCCCTCTTCATCCCCTTCAACCACTTGTCTGGCAACATTAGCAAGGTGGCTGCCGTCACTGCCCACTTTGACGCCTGGCCAACGCACAAGGTCATTGTGACGGATGCCAAGCTGACTGACCTGGCGTCGATCCTGTTGCTTGCTTCGCTGCACAACCGCCGCATTCACGTTACTTCGGTTACGAACAAGGACGACATCCGGCTGATTGCGCTGTCCAAGGCCAAGGGTCTGCGTGTTTCTTGCGACGTCTCCATCTACTCTCTCTACCTGTCTACCAAGGACTACCCTGAGCTCGACCGACTCCTCCCCACCCCCGAGGACCAGGCCGCGCTGTGGGAGAACATGGCCCACATTGACGTCTTCTCCGTCGGAAGCCTGCCTTACCAGCTCGCCAAGTCCCTGGGTCACAAGGCGGACACGTCCAGCGGCGTTGCGGATGCCCTTCCGCTCCTGCTGACCTCTGTCACCGAGGGCAAGCTGACGATTGATGACCTCAAGGAGAAGCTGTACCAGAACCCCATGGACATCTTTGAGCTCCATGATCAGATTGGTACCAGCATCGAGGTTGAGATTGATCGTCCTTACCAGGTCCTCCCCGGCAGTGTGTGGTCGCCGTTTGAGGGCCGTGTGATGCGCGGATCTGTTCGCAGGGTCACTTTCCAGGACGCCACCGTCTGCTTGGACGGCGAGCTCCTGCCGGTGCCCCCCAAGGGCAAGGACATGTCTTCGCACAACATCTCGCGCGAAGTCCCCGTCTCCCCCCCTCCTGAAGCCCGCCATGGGCCTCATCACCCAGGTCACGGAGAGCCCCAACCCCAGACAGCAGGCCGCCTTCAGCAGCCCCAAGATTGCCGCTCGGTTCCGCAACCTGGAGGGACTGGGCTCGCCCGCCAGACTGGGAAGCGCCGTGGATGAGCTGGGTCTGTCTCTGTCACCCCAGCCCACCGCCAGCTCCCCTCTCCAGCAGCTGCTGTCGCAGCCCAACTCGTTCAAGAACTCTCACGTTCTGTCTGTGAAGCAGTACACCCGAGCTGACCTGCACTTGCTGTTTACTGTGGCCCAGGAGATGCGCCTTGGCGTTCAGCGTGAGGGCGTTTTGAACGTCCTCCGCGGACGTGTCCTCTGCACGCTCTTCTACGAGCCCTCTACTCGCACCTCGGCCTCGTTTGACGCTGCCATGCAGAGACTCGGCGGACGCACCATTGCGATTTCGACATCGAGCTCGTCTGTTCAGAAGGGCGAGACGCTGCAGGACACTCTGCGCACGCTGGCCTGCTACGGAGACGCCGTTGTCTTGCGCCACCCCCAGGAGACCTCTGTGGACATTGCAGACAAGTACTGCCCCGTCCCGGTTGTCAACGGCGGAAACGGTAGCAAGGAGCACCCGACCCAGGCATTCCTCGACCTCTTCACGATCCGTGAGGAGCTGGGCACTGTCCAGGGCCTGACGATTACCTTTTTGGGTGATCTCCTGTATGGCCGACCGGTCCACTCGCTGGTGTACCTGCTCCAGCACTACCAGGTCAAGGTTCAGCTGGTGTCGCCCAAGGCTCTGTCTCTCCCCGCCAAGGTGCGAGAGCAGCTGATTACATCAGGGCAGCTGCTGGTGGAGTCTGAGACTCTGACACCCGAGATCCTGGCCCGCAGCGACGTGCTGTACTGCACGCGTGTTCAGAAGGAGCGGTTTGAGATGGAGGCTTATGAGAAGGTCAAGGACTCATACCGCGTGGATAATGCCACGCTGAAGAACGCCAAGAGCTCCATGGTTGTGATGCACCCTCTGCCCAGGAACGAGGAGGTGGCCGAGGAGGTGGACTTTGACCAGAGGGCGGCGTACTTTAGACAGGTAAGAAGGACTCCCCGGCGGATTGAGGAGGTGAATTGGCTAACATTGATTTGCAGATGCGGTATGGTCTTTACTGCAGGATGGCGCTCCTGGCACTTGTTATGGCTAGCTCGTAAAGAGGCTATATTTTGTCAGACGCGACGGCGCATGTTCCCAAAGACTGTACAGAGTAGATTTTTTT
>MDJU01000888.1:0-11176 GCA_001721665.1 Trichoderma pleuroti | reverse complement strand
ATCGTGCTCGTTGCGAAACGACACTCGCGCTCAAATCTCGTCAGGACTTGCTGGGCCGGGCTCTGCAAAGCTTAGCACAGAGTGGGGGAGAGAAGCCATTGCCATTGCCAGGCCAGGCCAGGCCAGGGGGGTTTTGGGTGGGATCTAACGCTGCCTCGAGCTTTGTGGCTACGGGTGAAGAGTTCCATCAGGTCTTACTTACCTTAGTAGGTAGGTACATGTAGTTGGCAAGATTTGTGCGAGTGATGCCGTCCATGCTGTGCTGTTCTCCGTATACATGTATTGATTTTCTGCTTCCCTGTTCATTCTCGTACGTGTGTGAGAAGCTGTTTTAAGTGGATGCTTGGTAACAACCTGAAGCCGAATTGTCCCCTGTCCTCGGCGCCGGGTTCAGGGTCCAACTAAAGAGTCATCAGCAAGTCGAGACCGAATACAACGTCCCATGAACCGCGCTGATGCTGCTGTAATCTCATCGTACCTACTAAACATTATGTGGCCTCTTCTACGTCTGATATCGACACACTCTTCCGTTCCATCCATCGGCCGCTGAAGCCGTGAGCTCTTGGCGATTGACAAGCCGCATCTCCATAAAACGGCTGCCGTGTGGTCTTTCATTGGCTCTGGGCGGTTGCACCTGAAGAGGGCACGGTAACATCACTAATCTCGTGTCCCTGTCAAATCAAATGCGGTTTGATTGATGACTTACATATTTGACGGATTGCATGCATGCGCCCAACCCGAGGATGGGACGTCGTGACGGCAGCTGGTCCGGGGCCAACGGATGTAAATAGAATCCACGGATGCGGTACATTTCACTTCACTATACTTGAGGCTGCCAAGGTATCGACTGACGCGATGAGAAAAGCCTCACCCAATGTTCTAGTTCCAGGTAGTGACTCGTATCAACGTCTACCTCCCTGTAACCCACCCAAGGTGACAGGGCCCATCAATGTATTCCGATACTACGGAGCTTTCACGTTCCCAGATGCTATGTCTACCAAGGCACCAACACCTACAGCATGATTCTCCCATGATGAATAAATGTTTGCTATATCCAGAACCTCCCTTGAACCGATTCCCCCATTCCGTCATTCTCAACCAACAAGAAAAGAATGCAACACAAAGAGCCAGAGTCCACCTTTGGAACCATTTCGATTTTGTTTTCAATTTTTTTCTTTTTGGCCTCTCGCGATGCTAGCCGGTAGCGCAGACGTAGCGTGCCCCTTGGTGTATCGACACCGGCTGCTAGGGCCCCTCTAGCCTGTCGCTTGTTGCGTCATAACCGCCCCTCGCCCGAATCCCCACGATGAAATGGATGCTGCTTGCACTAGTTTTAGTAGATATTCATCAGCCTCAGCCTCTGCCATCTTTTCTGCTTCTGCCTCTGCCTCAGCTTTCCGCCTCATTGTTTTTCTGCCTCTTTGCATTTCACCGTGTGCTCACCTTACGATAACCCAAACGTCCAGAGGCTTCAGTGCAGAGCAAGACACAGGGCAAAGCGAAGCCAACGACGTGCTCTTGTTTCCAAGGCCCGGCTATAGAAGGGAAACAGAAGCAAACAGGAACAAGAGAAAGCCGAACAAGAGAGAAAAAAAGATATCCGTCAGTCAGCGCCAAGTCCAACGGGCCAACCGGTCCTATCGATCCTACCCGCCATCCTCCGGATTCCTTTCGCCAGTTCCTCCGCTGCCTCTCCCGCCATGCTTCGATTGATGCTATAGCCCGACATCTACCTCCGATCCTTGCGCTTTTTCCTTTGTGTCGCCTTCCACAAGTCGCATCCCATCTTTTGCATGCGCAAATCTCTCCCTCGCCCTCCGTCTCTCCGTCTCTTGCCCTCTCGTTCGTTGACGAGGCCATGGACCTCCCCTGAACCTCATCCCGCCAACCAACTCGCCAACCAATTCATCGCCAGAAGCACGCTTACGGCCGGCCTCGTAACCCTTGTGCAAGCTCAAGGCCTCGCGGATGGCGGCCACGGTTGCTGAGACGCAGCCGGCGACTACTGCGCTATCGGCTGGCATGGCATCGCCTCATCAACGCCATGCCGGCAGCGCTCTCTCTACCGATTCCGCACCCCAACCTCTACCACCTACCCGCAGCTTCAAGCTGTCTGATTTCAAGCGGGTGCGGACTCTGGGCACGGGTTCGTGTTACACCTTCTTCAATCCACCATTGTGCTTATCCAGCAGCAAGGCTTGGATCGCGATAGTCCAGATTTTACTAAATAGTCAATCTTTTTTTTTCACATAGGCACGTTTGCTCGAGTATGTCTGGTCCGCCCTGCCAGCGCCACCCAACCCCTGGAGGAGGAAAAGAACCCTGAAGTATACGCTCTCAAGATACTAAAGAAGACGGAGGTGATCAAGTTGAAGCAAATCGACCACGTGCGTAATGAGCGAGCCATATTGGCAGACGTGGCGGGCTACCCCTTCATCACGAATCTACTAGGCTCATTTTCCGACAACGAGTCGTTATACATGCTCCTGGACTACGTCCCCGGCGGCGAGCTCTTCAGCTATCTACGGAAGTACCGCCGGTTCGACGAGCAAGTTGCGCGCTTCTACGCCGCCGAGATTGTCCTTGTACTGGAGTTTTTACACGAGCGGCAGGGTGGAGTGGCTTATCGAGACCTCAAGCCGGAAAACCTCTTACTAGACCAGGAAGGACACATCAAACTCGTCGACTTTGGATTCGCCAAACGGCTGGGCTACAAAGACGACAGGCCGGTGGAGACTTACACGCTCTGCGGTACGCCCGAGTACCTTGCGCCGGAGGTCATTCATAACAAGGGCCACACGACTGCGGTGGACTGGTGGGCGCTGGGCATTCTAATATACGAGTTCTTGACTGGCTACCCCCCGTTCTGGCATCAGAATCCTATTGAGATTTACAAGCAGTAAGTTGTTGGACGTTTGCGGTTCTTACGAGTTCCCCCGTGTTGCACATTACCACATGTTCCCCCCCTTTTTTCCCTCTTGTTATAATTGCTGACCTCGTGGGTACCAAGAATCGTTGAGAAGCCCGTTGCATTCCCGCAAGAGCCAACCATATCAGCCGAGGCCCAAGACATCATCAAGTCGTTTTGCACAATCGACCGCTCCAGGCGCCTCGGCAACATCAGCGGCGGCGCCGGCCGCGTCAAGGCCCACCCCTTCTTCCACGGAGTCAACTGGGACGACATGCTCAGTCGTCGGCACCGCGGCCCAATCATCCCCCCCCTTCGATATCCCGGCGACGACCAGTGTTTCGACCAGTACCCCGAGGAAGACGGGACGCGCATCCCTTATACCGCCGACATGGCCAATAGATACGACCGCTACTTTGAAGATTTTTGAAAAACAAAAAACAAAAATACTATTCACCCGCCATAAGCTTGCATAATCTTGTTTTTTTGGTCTATTCCTCTTTGGCTTTTTGTGTTTTCCAAAGGCGCTGGTCTACATTTACTTGGCACAGAGAGTGGGTGGGTGTAATAGGTAATTACTGCTGCTTTTTTTTATGGTGTGTTACCACTTCGCCGGTAAATGATTTTGCATTATGCGTATGCTTCTACGTGGTATCTGCCTTTTTTTTTTTAATTGTTATGATTCCCAATGTTATCGCCATGATTGGCGCATACTCCGTTTTAGGAGAGGACCTTTGAAAGAGATGAGAGAAAGTCAATGTTTGCTTGGGAGACGTAAGCGTATAACGACGTTTTTTTTTCACAAGTACATGGCTACTAGGTATTTAATGAAATAGGAAAAGGGGTAACTTGAAAGAACCAAAAAAAAGAGAGACAGAGAAGGAGGAGACGAGCCTCTCAGGAACCAAATCAGCCTGTGTTGTATAGTCTCACAGCATACTATAGGGGGAAGGAATACTATTAATATACGCCCTAGACGTGACAAAACGACATCTTTGAGATATGTATATATATATTACCAAGTTATCCATCTCCCTTGGCTAAACAGCCAGAACGATAATGATGAATCGTTGTGCAGAGCGAACTGCATCAGACACTTCTAACACATGCTCCAACCCAATCCTCAACCGCCCATAATAAAACAAAGACAAATAAAGATGAAAAGAAACCACACAACGCCAGCCCCCGCCCTCCAGCCTTCCAACTACACTGCCGCGTCTAAACAACTCCCCTTGTCTATGCTCCGGCACCAAAAGATGTAAAGTACAAACCCATTAGACATCAGATAGACCCCCTTCCTCCAAAGTCATACAGCCTTCCTTAGATGAATGCAGAACGGTACAGCCAATATGCGCCCGCGCCTGTGGCCAGTAGCGAACCCATAATATACGCCCCTTGCCTCGTGCTCCCGAGAAACATGGTCCACCCGGCCGCGATCTCACGGCGCCGCGCAGCCACTCTGCGCTCCCAAGCCTCCGGATCAATCTCTACAGGTAGCCGCACGCGCGGATCAACGCCGCTGCCTCCAGGCGAAGCGGATCCGGAAGCAACTTGGCGGACTGCGGGTGAGGGAGCGAGGTCGCCGGGCGAGATGAGTGGCACGTCGACGCGGAGGAAGACGGGGCGGTGGTCACTGGTCCGGATGACTGGCAGGGCGTCGTAGGCGCGGACTTTCATCTTTGAGTCGATCCATGACGGGAGCTCAAGATACAGGATGCGGTCTGTCCAGGCGGGGTACCGGTGCGAGGCAAACTCCCACTTGACTTCATCGACGGAGCTACCGGCGGTGCCGGGAGGAGGCGTCTTGGAGTCCACGACGTACTTGTAAGTCGGCGGGAAGGCCACCGGTTGCTCTGACATGCCATGGAACGTGCGGCCGGCCAGTCGTTCGCGGGTGAGCTGATCGAGATGCAAAAAGTTGGTGTAGTAGTTTTCCGATCCGGGATCCAGATTCGGGAACGCAGAGTAGGGCGTCGGAGACGTGGTGGAAATGCGGTAGTTGAGATCTCCGGCAACAAACAGGTGAGACGACGGCTTGAAGACGGAAAGGTTGTGAAACTGCTGCTGCAGCCGGAGGTCCTGCTCGTGGTGCTCCTCACGCAGCAAGCGGGCCTGCTCCGAAGCATCGCCCTCCTCGGATGACAAGCTCTGGCTCCTCGACTCGGCGTCCCGCCTCATCTTGCTCAACACCTCTTCCGGATTCTCAAACGTCAACCCGCGCATGATGGCGCCCCAGTTGGCGTTGCGCCGCGGCAGATTCCACTCCATGGCCGCCAAATGCGTTGCCACAAACGTCAGCTCTGTTGACTCTCCACCGACTTCGTACAGCGCCCTCAGGCCGACCGCCCCCTTGTTGCCCATCTCGGCAGCACCGAATCCCACCTCGGCCTCCTGGATGACCTTGAGCCGGGCTGGATCTCTGGCAAACATCATAATAGCCGTGTATCCCACGTTGAGGGTTCTGATGAGTGTATAGTAGCTTCTCCCAGGATGTGACTGTGGCTGGGACTGTGATTGTGACACAGGCTGTGATGTAGGAGCGGAAGCAGCAGCAGCTTCTGAGATGCCGTTACCCTCTCCATTCTGTGAATGCAGCGAAGCCGCGAGGTTGATTGCCTCTTCAAACCGTTCCACGTACGGCTTCAGGAAGTAGTCCCCAATGAAGGCATAGCTCAGGGGGGCAATCTCTTGCAGCGACCTTTTGTAGAATAAGTACACGATCCAGCCATTATGTAGCAACAAAGAAGTGCAAACGATTGAGAAAGGGGTAAAAAGAAAATACAAGAGCAAAGGGGAAGGGAAACATTAAGTCGTGATGAGGTAATCCCAACTTACAGGACAACCACCTCTGGCAGTTCCGCGGCATTCCGCGCCAGGGCAGTCTGCAAATGACCCGCGAAAACAGGCACGTTGATGAGCTTTGCGGCGCAGTTGAACGTCAAGACCAGCAGGTCCAGCGTCGAGGGCGTCATCTTGGCCGCGTCGCTCGGCTGGTTGGTTCCCATGCTGCGACGGATTGAAAAAGGCAGAATAGAAGAAACGAATGGCAATGACGGGCTGGAGCGTCTGGTCCGGTGTTATTATCGCTAGGGGTTTTTCTTGCTTTTATGTCGGGTGCTTTATGTTGCTTTGTTGGAGGCCAAACGCACCGTGCCAGGCACCGTGTTCAGTGTCAATGCAAAAAGAGGCGCCAAAAGAGAAATTGAACAAGGAGAGAACAAGGAGAGGCCGCTCAAGCGGGGTTCGCAGCTTCCTTTGTTAGCTTTGCAGCTACCAGCACCAGCTACCAGCATCAGCACAGCTTGTTCAAATCAGAAGGCGGCAATGGGCGACTGCAAAATGGACAAAGGGCTGAGTGAAGAGTTGAACCTGGCCTTTGCGATTGGAGCTCCTCCCCAGACCAAAGACACAGCCCGCCTCCTAATATATACCTATGGATATCTCTTCAGCTTGGCTCTCGATACGACAGCGGCGGGTACTTTGCTGTACGCCCAACGCCGGTAGGCATCCCGTGTGGCTGAAAGGTACAGCCATGTACCGTCGCGGGTCATGCAACTATCGCCAGGGTGCCAGACGGAGTGCTCGATTTGCCGGCTAACCCTGCGTCAGCGCATAAGAATAACTGGACGACTCTGGGTCAGCTGCAGGCAGTGCATGCTGCTAACCTCGACTGCTTAGGCGGTGCCAGGTAGCACTAGGTAAGGTATGCGGTGCTAGCAGTACCTTATACTATTAGGTGTTGATCCATGCCGACCTGAAGTATTGAATCCATTCATCATGGACTTCCACTTTAACACTTGATCAACTCGTCACCGCAGGCACTCACTCGCTCAGGCGGCCGCTGTAGTTGGTACTTCTACCTGCTCTGCTACTAGGCCACAAGTATTATTAAAGATATGGAGGTTAGTACCAAGGTGGTGCTCAGTGCTACGACTGCAATTGCCACTACCGCTACTCCATAGGTACTAATTGGCACAACGCCATGGGGCTCAGTCAGGCAAGGGAACATGTGATCATGGGTGGCCTCGTGGGACCCTTTGCTGGCCCACGCACGCGACTACATGCACATTTGCATACACGCATTTCTACACTTTGCGGGTGAGACATTGGAGTGGCTCATGCATCAGCTGTGTCAAAGGAAAAACAAAAACCAAATTTGATTGCAGACTATATGACCTACTACTGGCTGAGTTGAGCTTGTTTCTTGGCGACAAGAGACTCGTTGTTGATGCCTTGACCGTGCCACGCATCTTTGACCGTCTTCTCGTCCCATGTGCCGTCAAATCCCTTGTCCGAGTGCGACGAGTTCAATGACAGACACCCAGTGTGTATCTAGCGGCAACAACAACAACGAGTTGGCGTCAGGTGCCATGGCCGTGATCCGTATACCATATAGTTAAGCCATGGTAGCGATTGGTTCAAGACAAACCCCCCCTTCTTGACAAATTAGGCTAATTCACTGGAATGTAAATCTTGTCTTGGTCGGTAGCCCAATTGCAAAGCGAAGTCGTGTCAAACTTGTCGCCATTGCCGTCCCTCCAACACGTTCCTCAAGGCGAGCTTCGCGGACAACCTTTATCATCAAAAGAATGAAATGTCGGTCAACCGCACCAAGAGACTGCCCCTTCCACTTGCAGGCCAATCTCATCGACTTCCCCAGAAGCTGCCCTTCGACACGCCGGCCTAAAAATAGAAAACAAAAAAATCGAACCGACAAGTAGAAAGTATGATGCGTAGTATTAATGACCAAGGAAAGAAAGGAGAAACACCCGCTCACTGAGACGCAGCTGTACCGCAACGACTGAACTTGGGGACCATGGCGGAAGAGTATTGTCAGGAACCATGGGGGTCCAAGCCCGGCATTCTAAGCGCTCGAGCTGGCAAGGCTTGTACGGCCATCTCTAAACTGATAGCGAGCCATCAGAGACGGCAGCCATTTGAGTTTTTGAGATTGCTGCAACGGTCCAACAACGAAATGTTACCGGACGTGCCGTTCAGATTAGCGTCCCTAAATCACAAGGAGGTGCTTTTAGGTGGAGCGTTGAAAGGCTCCAACCTTGAAAAAGCACTTCCTCAGGATTCAGAGTAATCCGAGCCATGCGTCAAGTCGTGAATTTAGAGATGCGTCGAAGAACAAGATAAAGCGATGCGTAGGGGCAACTGAAAAGAAATGAAACAAAGGGGAGGGGGAGGGTGCATAAAGGCGAATTGGAGAACCACAAAGATCGATAACAGGCCCCAAGACGACCATAGCCACCATCGGATGACTACAGTAGGCTTGTTGCGAGTCTGGAAATGTCGAACTAGGGGTAAGAAACGAGGTTCTCGTAGCAACCCGCAACCACTTTGCTCAGATCCCACAAGAGAGGTGCAGAAAAAAAAAAGCCCAAAGTACTATCTTTCAGTTTGGCCGATAGCTGCCGGAGGCATATCCCGCTCCCTTTGAAGCAGAGCGAAGCCTGTTTAGCGTCCACTGAGTCAGCCATACTTGTCAGCACAGTTCCCTTTAGCGGTATCAAGAAAATACAAATCGCGCGGAGGAAAAGTGACCCCTTACGATGAAAGAGCTGTTGGGCTAAGCTAGAATTAGAAACTCACATCCTATCGCTTCCACCGATGGCACGGCTAGTGTCCGGGGTATCAACGCCAGCGCCAGAGCCACGCTCAAGCATCTTGCGGCGGGAGCTGGGCACGGCACCAGGCTTAGACGTAGTGGCGGCCGCAGCGACGGTCATACGGGAAGCCCGAGCCTTGTCCTCGTCCTCGGGGTTAGCCTGGCCGGCAGCCTGGGCAATGGCCTGGGCGTTCTTCTGGTACTTGTAGACGGTCCAGTCGAAAACGTAATCATACTGGAAGCCCTCACGAACAAAGAGATCGCGGAAGATCTTGCGCAGGTAGCTGTAGTCGGGCTTATCGTCGAAACGCAGGGATCGAGTGTAGTTGAGGTAGATGGCGAACTCGTTGGGGAATCCGCGGCAGAGAACCTCGGTAGGAGTAGTCATCTTCTTCTCCATGATGCGGTCGTACTTCTGCTTCTTGGTGGCAGCCTTGAGACCTTGCCAGGGGAGAGAGCCTCGGCAGAAGTATAGCATGACATAACCGAGCGATTCCATGTCGTCACGACGAGACTGCTCAACACCAAGATGGGTGTTGATGGAGGCATAACGGGCCGTGCCGGTCAAGTTCTTGTTCTCTCTGTAGGGAATGTGGAAGTGAGTCTTGGGATCGCGGTACTTCTTGGCAAGACCAAAGTCGATCACGTTGACCTGGTTGCCACGCTTGCCAATGCCCATGAGGAAGTTGTCTGGCTTGATATCTCGGTGGATGAACGACTTGGCATGGATATACTCGATGCGGGAGATGAGTTGGTCGGCAAGCAGGAGGACCGTCTTCAGAGAAAATTTGCGGTTACAAAAGTTGAAGAGGTCTTCCAAACTGGGGCCGAGAAGGTCGAGGACCATGGCATTGTAGTCACATTCAGTTCCGAACCAGCGAACGAAGGGGATTCCAACGCCGCCAGCAAGGGACTTGTAGACACGAGCCTCATACTCAAGCTGAGGGTGCTTGGCCTTGACAGACTCGAGCTTAATGGCAATCTCCTCTCCAGAGATGATGTTGGTTCCAAGGTAGATGTCGCCAAAAAGAGCCAGAGCCGATCTTTCGGCCAATCCGGTATTTATTACCGACGCGAAGGTCCTAAGCAACGCAAAGACCTAATATAAACCTAGCATAAGGTTTATCCCTTAGGAATTCCTCTTATACTAACCCTATAGGAGTTCAGCTTATTATAATAAACCTTATATTAGGTTTATATTAGCAGATAGGCTAGGCTAGACTAATAAGCAATTAATAAGGAATTAAGTAAAAGGTATTTATATAACTATAGAAGATATTTTATAAATATAATTAAGTATTATTTTATATTTATAACTAGCTATTTAACTATTTTAAATAATTATAAAGAAATAAAAGTTATATACTTAGTTAACTAGGCATCTTTAATAACCTTAATAATAGATTTTATTAAGTTATACTTAATTAACTTAATAATCGATTTTATTAAGTTATTCCTTATTAGTCAGTTAGCCCGTTGTTTATCTATAGCCTTCCACCCGGGGCAGCCTATAGTTACGGCCATAAGAGTTTAGCTTATAATAAACTTCAGTTAATTATAAGTAAAACCTTAGCTAACCCATGCTCTATATATCCACTTTTTTCTAGCTAATTAGCTAGCTATTAGCTTGGCTTAGGTCAACTTTACGCTAACCCTAAATTGGCAATTTTTATTTAGAGGGGTTAGATAAGGACAGGGGTGTGGGATCATATGAGATACCGTCTTGTATAGCTGCGGGCGCCTTCGGTGTTATAGATGGGGGGTATATAACAACCTAGCCTATATATAATTACGATAACAAAAATAACTCCATTAAATAGTGCATCCCTTATCTGTTTACTTTACGGAGTATAAAGAAGGCTTATTCAATACAGCTGCTGCGACTGCGCTCCTCTTCTAACCCGACGAAGCTGCTGGCACAGCTAGTGGTCATACTGAGGTAAATGACAGACCACATCTAGAGACTCGGGTGTTATCGTAAACAGTTAGTTATAAAGAAAGATATGTAGCGCCGTATTTCTAAATATCATCAATCAACGGGCTTAGCCCTTGCGCAGACCCCGGGCGGTTCTTGAAGAAAAATCTCAATCGCTCAACAGTAACGCGATCGTCCATAAACCGAGCAAATGCCGTCGGATTTGTATGGGGCGTATGCATTATGTCAGAATATGGTGAGTCGGAAGATTTGATGTCCTGTCGAACACTCAAGCTAACAGTCCGTTGATATTCAGCACTAAGAAGATAGTTATGGAAGAGTTTGGCGCCCTCAGGATGTGGTGCCTTCTTCAGAATCGCAGCAGTTTGAGGCCAACTGATGAAATTGGCATCATTTGGGAAGGCAACTTTGATGTTTTTGTCCGGGTTAAACCCGCCAAAGCTCGTAAATGTAGCCGATTGAGAGTAATTGGCTGCGCTCAGAATGGTAAGAGGGGTAGCAGTCCCACAAACCCATTAGGGATTTTGCTTTAAAAGGCCATTAAACCACTTAGTTCCAAGTTCTTATATATTTATTTATTGATTTATTTATTTTATTATTAACATTTACTAAGTAGTTTAATTATATAAGTCCTTATTTAAGTACTAGGATAATAAAAGTTATTAAGTTAAAATTAAATATTTATTATATTTTAATATAATAAAAAAAAAGAAAATAT
>MDJU01000887.1:0-11178 GCA_001721665.1 Trichoderma pleuroti | reverse complement strand
ACTGAAGTGCGTGCACCAGGGAAAAAAACTCACCCTAATTTCTCTTCTTTTGGTTGGCATACGCCTTTGTTCGCAGTTTCTTGATGCTGAGGAAGAGGCGCACGCGGTCGCCCACCTTGTCAATGCCCATTTCTTTGAGGACTTCTTTGTCCATCTCCAGCAGGTTTTCGCCATTGATGTGGTTCTTGCGGAACAGCTTTTCGTATTCCCCACACTTGACGCTGGCGAGATAGTCGCAGACTCTGTCCTCGTCCCAGTGCTTGACGGAATCAGGGCCGTCCGAGTCGGAGAAGTCTGACTCTGTCGGGCTGGAAAAGCCGTGCGAGCTGCCAGTCATGGCGGGTATTCTCCTCGACGTCGGTAGGCCGGAAGAGTAGTCGCTTGGGGTCAAGGTTGCGCCTCCCAGAGGGGCGGGATAGGTGGACTTTGCGAGCATTGCCATCTTTGCTCTTTTTTTCTTCTTCTTTTTTCGGGTTTGTCTTGTTTAATTTGATTTGGCGATTGTAAGATGTAAATGTCAGTCTCGGCGAAAAGGATGCTGTGCCGTGCTTCGATTGCAAACGCGACCCGCGGTGTTTGCAGTTGCCGAGCGTCACTCCTGTTTGTCGACTGGATGGTGCGATGCGTCTTGCGTCTTGGCCCGTCGCCCAAATCTCGAGCTTCTTCTTCTTCTTCTTCTTTTTTCTCTTCCACCGTCGAATCAGGGCCCAGAGCTTCAGGCCACCTCGTCCGTGGTTGCTGCGGTCGTCACGACACAGGCTCCCAGCTGAAGTCGACCGACGGCGTCGAGAAGGGGAAAAAGGGGAGCAAGCTGGGAGGTTAAAAAGAATCAAGGCCAAACAGGGACGAATTGAGCCAGACGAGAAAATAGCGGCCAGGCGGGGGCGCTTCTCCTCCTAGGGTATGGATGTGAGTGAGCAGGTACTCGCTCGTACAGTACCAGGCAGTAGATGGGCGACTTGGTGGCGATTGGCCACGGCGGGACCCCCCCTGTAACCTCGTGGAAATCAGCACAGATGCGCTAAAAAGGTGCGCTGAAGAAGCGCAGGCTCTCGGCTCGGCAGTGCAGGTGCAAGTACTTTTTTTGCTCGTACCTGCAACCTGCGACACTGCTGCGACGACACGCTGAGATTGATGGATTGCCATCCCGCCGAATTCGCGGACGGCTTCTGATGAAAGGAGCGCCAGTCCCGGCATGTGCGGTTTGCTATAGACGCCTCCGGTACCTGTACCTGTACCTGTACCCGTTGACCTGTGCCTGGGACCGGGCGCTAAGAGGTGGCTACAGGTACCTATAGTACCGGCGCTGAGGCGTTGTACTTGTGGCATATGGTGAGAAGGGGACTGGACTCGAGCAAAACAATGGACAAACCCGGGTCGCAGGCCGTCATCCTTGATGCCGGGCGCTGAAGTGACGAGCAGCCTGATTCTGACGCAAGCAGAGCTTCTAATAATAATCACATCACGGCTACAGTAGGTACGGTACAGTACATCTTCATCCAGTCCCGCCGAGAAAGATCAACTAGCAGCTATACTTGCTGCGCAGGTACCTAGCATCGTCAATGGAGTCATCTCTGGGCACGGTACAATTACCTTGGTACTCGTACATGCTCTACAGGTTATAAATTACCAGCCAAGCCAGCCCGTCAAATGCCATCAATCGCACACCAGTCTATAAACATACAAGCCAGCAGGATCGTATCCGCTGTGGCCTACTGGAAATGGATCAGCCCCGGTGTCCAAAGTGAGATTCGCTCCCGAGGTGATGTCTGTGCTCTACAGTACATACGAGTACATACGAGTGTTAATATAACCCATCCCGGAGCTTCGTATCTACAACTACTACAAGTAAAGAAGAAACCCATGTAGATGTGTCTGTAACAATACCGCATGTAGATGGAACACCACCCAAGATTATACCCATTATTCAAGTACATACATGTCCATCTCTTCTATTTTTGTCCATGTGGAATGAAGCCTCTTTCCAGTCGTCGTCTTCACTTTCTCTCTTTTTGCCTCTTGCGAGCCATTTCCAAGGGTTCCATGTGGGCCTCGCGCATGGGCTCCACGACCCCTGTGAGCCCTGGCGCGCGTCATTGGCCCGCCATCTGCGAAACGTGAAACCAGCGGCGTTTCGAAGTTTCATCTCGCACCCACCGCATTTTGGTGGCTCGTCCATCGTGTGTGGCCCGTTGGGCCAAAGCGTCGACACGGGGGCACCTGAAAACTGCATCCAGGTGGCTTGCTTGCCTTTCGCTACAGGACTCGTACAGCACAGTACAGCACAGTACAGCATCGACACAGGGAGCTGATAAGGCGGTCTGGTCTGGTCTGGTCTGGTCTGCCCGCGCTCACAACATGACGACAAGGGCCACGACACGACAGAGCTGGACATACGGAGTAAAAACAACACGAACGAACCCTGCGCCGATGACGACTTGGTTGGGACCCCCAGCAGGTGATTTTCCGATTTCCATCCATCACGCACTAGCACCCGCCGATGCCCTGTCACCAACCTGAAGTCGACTCGACTCGACTCAACTCGACTCGTATGCTTACCGGAGCTTGACGGCGACTCGCATCCATCCATCTGCTGATCGGCTGCTGGCATGGCATCCTCGGACTGGCCTCGTTGCTTCTAGAACGTCGGGGGTGTCGGCCTTTGGTCCAAGGCAGCAAATCAAGGCTGCAGCCTGCTCTGCTCTGCTTTGCTCTGCTCTGCTCTGTTCGCTGGCAGTGCATGCGTAGACGCAGACGCAGACGCAGACGGCACGCCTGACGAGGCAAAATGCGGCCTCTCTCTCCTCTTGGTGTGCAATTTCATTCGCATGTGCTCTCGTACCCATCCATGTACACACTCTGTACTCGTACTACCACCACCACCACCTCCCTGACCTCTACGAGTATGATGGAAGCAGTACTGTACTGTAGCAGCATCCGTCAAATGCAGTCATATCGTGCGCAAGTAGTAATGGATGTTTCCACTCGGAAAGGCGCCCGTCCAGTCAAGCTCAAGTCAGCATGCATGTACTGTACACACATTGCCCACGATGGCCTCGACTGCAATTCGTCCGCACAATGTTTCACATGGTGACAGCCCGGCGCTTGAAACACTGCACCAATCACGCAGCGGCTCGTTGACCGGGCCGACGCGAATCAATCAAATCCTTGCCGGGGAGGCCTGAGAGCTGGCATACAAACAAGTGGGAATGGCCGCAATCAACCCCAAACGGCGGACACCCTCACGTTGCGCCCTCGTGATGCGTATCACTCTATCCATCACGGCGCCTTGCTATTGGGCCTGCGGAATCACAAATGGACTGGACGTGATATGGATGGATCAGTCACAGTCACGGCGCCTTGGATCTACGCTGGCCTAATAATAGATGCCCGTGTCTCAAAGCGGGACAGACGTCTGCCGTGCTCGAAAAGCTACAGTATCCGTGGATCGTAGTAGATTCTGCACCTCTCGTCATCTTATTAATCAAGGTCGCATGTAGAAATACCCATCCATCCATCGTGCCGCATCCTTGTAGTAATGCAATGGTGTTTAGCTCAGATTGAATTCAACCCACCAAATCTCATCTCATTCTCTGTAAGCTACTCAAAAAGCTTCCGTTGCCTCGTAAGCTCGTCCACAGCTTCTTCCAAGCTTTCCGCGACATCGCAGCTGAACTCGTGCTGCTCCAGCTCGCAGATGGCGTCTTTTGGACCCCGCGATAAACCAAAGTCGTGCACTAACATGTCCGCACCCAAAGCCCACACAATATCCGTTAGGGCGCGACACCGGCTCAGAAACCAGTCTTGACATGTCGCAGTCATCCTTATGTCAGGCACCACAAAAGAGCTTTGCACAGCTCTCGAGCGGCTCTCTTTACGCTTTTCATCACCTTTTTTGCTTTACTTTGTATTGTTGGCATCCTGGATAGCGACGTGAGCAAGCACGAGATTCCGTGATACCTCTGGGATCAACAAACTGTCAGATCCACTTTCATTGGTGGCCATAAATCCGATCTTCGGCACCGGAGCCCAAGTCATTTGAACTTGAAGCTTCCTCAAGGCGACAAGCCGCAGCTCTCCGGACGTCAGCCCTCGAGGTCCTGCTTGTAAAGGGTCAATTGAATTCATGGTCGTTGCTTCCGCATAGCCTGATAGATTTGTAATTTCATCATGGAGACAATCCAGAGGCCCATTGTCAGCTTTCTGGGCCCTATTGCCTCATATTCGCATCAGGTACGCTTCTCCATCACGCGCCATATAAAAGGACAAAGCTAACCATTGCTCACTACATAGGCGGTCCGCCAGGTGTTTCCAGAATCAACATGGGAACTGAGGCCTGCGGCAACGATAGATGGTATGCAATCAAGCCACAGGTAGACGAAGCTCTGTGTGTGTTCTAATAAGTGC
The DNA here is from genome assembly GCA_001721665.1 of Trichoderma pleuroti. Classification (NCBI taxonomy): domain Eukaryota; kingdom Fungi; phylum Ascomycota; class Sordariomycetes; order Hypocreales; family Hypocreaceae; genus Trichoderma; species Trichoderma pleuroti. The sequence continues at coordinate 6,771 of MDJU01000887.1, read as the reverse complement.
CCCCCCCTAGACGTCTTTGACCAGGTTCAATTCGGAGAGGTAAAGGCCGGCGTGGTCCCCATTGAAAACTCTACCAATGGCTCCGTCGTCTTCACCCTCGATAATCTCGCCGACCGCAATGGCCGGTACAAGGACATCACCGTCGACGGCGAGATCTTTGTCGACGTACATCACTGCCTGGTGGGACACAGAAATCCATCCCCCGTGCTGGAGCTGGAAGACCATGGAGACGGGTCGGGAACCTGCACTCCCACTCTCACGGACCCGCGCCCGTCGAAGCCAAAGTCAAAGCCCCTCGCGAATCTGAGACACATCAAGAGGCTCTACTCCCACCCTCAGGCGTTTGGCCAGTGCAACGCCTTCATCTCGACGTACCTCAAGGGCGTGGAGATTTTCGACGTCAGCTCGACTAGCAAGGCTGCCGAGATTGTGAGCCAGGACACAACCGGCACCTGGGCGGCCATTTCCAGCGAGCTTGCTGCCAACCTCCTTCAAGGTCTGGACATGCTGGCCAAGTCCATCGAGGACCGTGACGACAACACCACCCGCTTCCTCATCATCGGAAAGAACACGACTGTGCCCAGGGACTGGAACCTGGTGAAGCAGTCGGTGGGAGAGGCTAGCACCAGGACTCTGATATCGTTCACGGTGCCGCACACGTCCCCGGGTGCCCTGGCGGAGGTTTTGAGCGGCTTCAAGTCCCATCATCTCAACCTCACGAGCATCAACAGCAGACCCAGCCTGTTGGCACCATTCCAGTACATCTTCTTCATTGAATTCGAGGGCAGCAAATACGATGACCCAGATGGAAGAGTAAAGGGGGCATTGGACAACATTGATCGGGTCGCGCAGAGTTGGAGATTACTGGGGAGCTGGGAAAGGTACAAGTAGCTATTTCCAATCAGGTACATTGGCAGGGATGAACAAGACAAGACTCGAGCAGAGCCTTGTCTTACCAAAATGCTTCCCAACTAAGTCATTGCGAGGCGACTACTGCATCCAAGTGACCAACGCAGATTAGTACATGTAGGTTGACGAGTCCTTTTTTTTCTCTCCCAGGTTTCGGCTGCCAAGGCCGCTTGACCGCCATTAAGAGTGAATGAATCCTGGCCGCTCTTTTTCCCGTAATCAGTGTGCCGGTTTTTGCATGGAAGAAGAGAAGATGCATTGGAAGGTGAATACATACATCGGTACACGTACTTGGCATTGTGTCTGGCATGTGAGATCTACGGGCCACAGAAATAGCCGCGAGACGTACACTCACTTCAGCCCAACACAAGAAAGCCGTCAAGTCAATCCATGATCGGATCAACTGCCCGACAGCTACAAGTACCTTACGATGGAATGCCGCCTCGAACCGCGCCAGCATGACGTGTAACACTCCCTTAGCCTGGCACATACGAGGAGTCCTGGCTGGCCACGACCAATGAGAGGCCGCGGCGACTGCCAGCGTCTCGGACTGTCGGCGTGGGGTTCAAACGGAGTCTTTGGTAGGGATCGATGAAAATCTCGCCGTTTTTGGCCCCCCCCCGGCATCTCGTAGTAGCAAAATGAACAATCTGGAGGTTCTTGTCCGCTTCTGCTTCCCGTGCGGAGAGATGCGGCAAATCTTCAAATCTTGAGGGGCGATGGGCAAAGGTTCGAGATGGCATGGCCCGTCTCACTCACTACACCTTTCTCTTATCTGTCTGAGACAACCTATCACGTTGGCCAGCTCGACCACGTCCAACCTCCATACTTGAGCTCGCTACTACGTGCCGTCCTCCGCCCCCCTTCCCGTTATCAATGGGCCTCGCTTGGAATGACTTGCAGCAAAAGAAAAGGAACCGGGGCCAACCTAGCGCCACCGAGCCCACTCAAAAGCCATTGGCTCAGCTCCCCCAAGAGTTTCCCCTCGGCCCTTTGAACCATTGGCTTTTTTTGCCAGTGAAGAAACCATGACGTCGCAGAAGCAAGGCTGGCCTCGAAACGGTGGCCAAGGGGGTGAATGGCGACAGGCCTTGTAGGGCTCCTCCGTAAGGTACGGGTGGACCGGGCCCCATACGAGAGTGGACGGGCTGGGAGCTGGCCTTTTGACGGCGAGGCTCCGTTGCGGGCATGTGAGTGGTGATCTCGCGGACGCCTAAGCCGCCGCCTGGGGAATTGATCCAGAAAAGCGGCAAGGTTTCGGTCCCTCGGGCGTGTGGCTGCATTGGAACGGAGAGATGCCGCTGGGCAGTGTTCAGGTACTGCGAGACGCCCTCCCTCTCCCTCCCCCGGTGCGATGGTCCGAGATCTCGAGTGTGTATATATATATGTATATCTTGTCTGCTCCTCCCCCTCCCCCTCCCCCTCCCTCCTGTGAGATATAAGTCCCGTCGACTTGTTGTACTCTATTTGCAAACTCCGCATGTCTGTATAATTTGACTTGAAGATACAATTTCAACATGGCTCCTCGACCGATTTTTGCTGCGACTCATCCCAGGGCGTGTTCAACGGCCTTTGAAAGGGTATATTACATGCCACACTCTCTTCTTCCATGGAAAACAGGACTACAAGTTTTACTGACGAGATGCTCGCGTGCAGGTGTTCATGGCCCGTCGTGATATCCTCGAGTGTGGGCACGAGCCGTTTGGTGATGCCTTTTACTTTGGCCCAGAGTTCTTGAGCGACCGCTTCAGGGCCGATGCGTCGTATCGCCAGAACACGGAATACTGCAACACCACTTTCAAGCATGTCTTGGAGAGCCTCGCGAGTGCGGAAAAAGAGGTTCGAATTGTCCCGTGTCAGAGAGTATCCTTTGATCGAGGGTGCCATGATTTCCAAGTGGACGTCTCTAGGCCCGCCTTGAACACCCTTTCCATGTCCGTCTTGATGGCCGCCTTTGATTGAACTGCCATGATGTACTTGAGGAGGAGCAATTGGTACCTAGTTAGAGCAGGATGCGATACTTACACATACCAGGGCAAGCGTCTCTTCATCAAAGACATGGCATACTATCTGATGCCGCCCGATGACAAGCCATCACAAATCGCACCCTCTCTCGGCGGCGGCAAGGAGCCCGGCAATCCAACCGTCCTGCCGGTCGACATCTTGAAGCGCTTCCACTTTACGTTTCTCATCCGCCACCCCAAGCGGTCCATCCCCTCCTACTACCGCTGCACAATCCCTCCTCTGAGCGAAATCACCGGCTTCGACTACTTCATGCCCAACGAGGCCGGGTACGTGGAGCTCGTCCGGCTGCTAGACTTTTTGCTGGAGCGCGGCATCGTCGATAGGGACCACATCACTGCCATTGACGCCGATGACTTGCTCGATAAGCCAGAGCCAATCATCCGCGAGTATTGCGCGCGCATTGGCATTGACTTTAAGCCGCAGATGCTCAAGTGGACCGAGGAGGACCGCGAGTATGCGCAACAAATGTTTGCCAAGTGGAACGGCTTCCACGATGACGCTCTCAAGAATTCTTGTTTCCAGGCGCGATCCCACGCTCAGGTAAGACGAGACACAACGAATTGTTTTTTAAATAGTCGACACGTTTTTGCTTACTTTTGGGATTAGAAGACGTCGACGATTGAGTCGGAGAATAGGGAGTGGGCGGAAAAGTACGGGCCCGAGGCGCAAAAGGTTATTCGCCAGACCGTCGATGACAACATTCCTCATTATGAATACTTGAAGCAATTTTGCATTACTGTTTAATGAATCTTGGGGACGATTGGGTACTGGGTAAAGGGAACTTAAAGTTTTTTTTTAGAAACTCTTTTTTTGAGTGATTGGTCTATGATACAGTACATCGGTCTGGCTTATACGGCCCACCGAATCTTTTTTTTTTTTTTACATGTCCGTAATCAACGTCGCTTTTTTGCAAAGATTTCTGTCCAAGATGCCTTCATCATGCCGTTACTAGTACATCCTCCTATGCCCTTGACATTTCGTTTCGTGTCATGTGCCATCTCCCGGTCGAATCAACCCCTTATCGCATTTTACGCTGCCGTCTTGGTGACCTGCTTTTCGGGCTCTCCCGAGGTATATGTCGGAGCCTCAAATAGAGAATGCGTCACATTCTTTGACCACGATTCAGCGTACTTCTTGTCCTGGTCGTTGGCCCAGCTGATTGTGACATCAACCAACTCCTTCTCGCCCCCTTCAGCCTCCGCGGTCAAGACCTTGTTGCCACGGCCCTCGCCCGCCAAAACGGATGCCATGTCGGCAATCGCATTTTGCTTCTGGGCGTTGAGAGCGATTCCACGCTCCTGCTTGCTTCGGATTGGCTGGTAGTCGAATCCCTTTTCCTTCTCCTCGGCAATCTTCTTCTTGTCCTGGCTAGTGTACTGCTCCGGCCGCTTGTGTCGCAACTCGTCTGTCCATGCAACCTCGTGAAGGTGCTTTAACTCTCGCAGCTTCTGGAATACCGAGCGGCCTACGGATCCTTGGCCGGGCTGGAATCGAATGTGGGCAAGCGGTGACCAGTAGTCTTTGCGAAGCTTTGCAGGCTTGGTCTTCTTGCCGTTGAACGGCAGCTGCTTCAGGCCATGGAACCCCTATGACACCCAGTAAGATACCATGATACGGCAGATGGTGAGTAGGAGGTAAAAAGGGGTGAAACTGACATCCAATTGCTTGGAAAAGCTGTAAATGACCTGTTCTGATCTTCTGTGGGCAAACACCCAGATATTCTCTCCGTGGCTCTCGGCGTCGTTGGATCCTGCCGCAGCCCCTCGTGGCCGGCCCGTGTGTGCAAACCGCACTCCGGATCTCAAAAGGCCCAGCAATTGGCCCTGGCCGGGTCGCGAGGCGGAATTCATGGCTGCCGTCGTCTGCTTGAGCTGGTCGCACGATTCCTTGCATCGAGAAAATCGCCAGACAAACGGCTTTGCGCGGGGTCATGTGACATGCGCACCAAGTTCGCCGGGCTGAGTGCCTGCTGCGATAAGATTGGGCCGGCCAATCACAGGGCGCGCTCCCCACCTCGCGTCAGGCCGTGGTTACCGTCCAGTGACGTCGGGATGAGTCTTCCAGGTTCCAGTGACTTCTGGGCAGCTCCAGCTAGGCCTGGAGCTCGCTGGAAGCCTCCCAAGGCTGTCATTGTCTGCCCACCACCAGTCAGGCTCTCCACCCAACCGCTAATAAATTGCATCCAGCATTCCGTGATCCAGCTCTTCCATTCTTTGTTCTTCATCCTTACTCTCTACAGCACAAGGCACAAGAAGCCCAAGACTTGCAACCCCGTTTGCTTGCTTGCTTGCTTGCTAATCAACTTGAAACTTTACGACGATAACGAACAAACACAAACACAAACACAAACACACTGACTGATACCCCGCTGCTTGGATAGCAGCCCAACCTCTCTCTCAAGCTATACATTCCATTATACCCAACCATCATCACTCTCGATCTTCGATTTACGCTGCTACTACTACTACATCAACATCTTTCTACTTTTCTACTTTCTACATCTACGCTTCCTGACACAGCACATTCGCCATGACTTCGCGAATGGACTTTACGGACCGTGCTCAAAAGGCCATCGAGGACGCCATGTCCATGGCCGAGCAGTACGGCCACTCACAGCTCCTGCCCGTACACTTGGCCGTGTCTTTGCTGGAGCCCCCCATTGACCAATCCAAAGACCAGCAGAATGGTCCTCAGCAGACCACAATCACTCTCTTCCGACAAGCCATCGAACGAGCACATGGAGATCCTCAGCTCCTCGACCGTGCCCTGAAAAAGAACTTGGTGCGGCTACCGAGCCAAGACCCTCCCCCTGATCAGGTCTCGCTGTCACCCTCATTCCACGCCGTTCTGCGCAAGGCCCAAGACTTGCAAAAGGTCCAAAAGGATACATTCATTGCGGTTGACCATCTCATCACTGCTCTATCCGAAGATGTCGGTATCCAGGCTGCTCTCAAAGAGGGCAACATTCCCAAGCCCAAGCTGCTTCAAGAAGCTGTAGCCGCCATCCGGGGCACCCGGAGGGTGGACAGCAAGAACGCAGATACAGAACAAGAAAACGAAAACTTGGCCAAATTCACCATTGACATGACCGCCCTCGCAAGAGACAAGAAGATCGACCCTGTTATTGGCAGAGAAGAAGAAATCAGACGAGTTGTGCGAATCCTGTCCCGCAGAACAAAGAACAACCCGGTTCTTATTGGTGAGCCCGGTGTTGGAAAGACCACCGTCGTCGAAGGCCTGGCCCAGCGAATTGTCAATCGAGACGTTCCTGACAACCTCAAGGCCTGCAAGCTCCTCTCCCTCGACGTCGGTGCGCTGGTTGCCGGCAGCAAGTTCCGTGGTGAATTCGAAGAGAGAATGAAGGGCGTTTTGAAGGAGGTCACCGAGTCCAAGGAGATGATTGTTCTCTTTGTTGACGAGATTCACCTGCTCATGGGAGCCGGTTCATCTGGTGAAGGCGGTATGGACGCTGCCAACTTGCTCAAGCCCATGCTTGCTCGTGGTCAACAGCACTGTATCGGTGCGACGACATTGGCCGAGTATCGCAAGTACGTTGAGAAGGATGCTGCTTTTGAGCGTCGTTTCCAACAGGTTCTGGTCAAGGAGCCTACCATTCCCGAGACCATCTCCATCCTGCGTGGCTTGAAGAGCAAATATGACAGTCACCACAAGGTCAGCATTCTCGACAGCGCCTTGGTGGCCGCGGCCAATCTTGCTGCGAGATACTCTCACCTCGCGACGCATGCCCGACTCTGCAATCGATCTCATCGATCGAAGCCGCCGCAGCACGTCCGAGTCGCCAGAGAAATCTCCAACCCGAAATCATCGACATTCCTC